>JAODKM010000032.1:18567704-18581057 GCA_026780845.1 Petrocephalus sullivani
CGCCAGTAGCCCACAACCTCCGACATCTCCCCCCCTCCCCGACGCCCCGCCCGGCCTGGCCCCTCCTGCTACCCCCAGTCCCTCCCTCAGCCCCCGCACCAGCAGCAGCCCGCGCCCCCCCAGAGCCGGTGGGTGGCACCTCGTAACCGCGGACCCGAGAGCTTCGGTCTGGGACCGGGCATCCCCGTGAGCGTGCCCCCGACCTCGGCCGAGGTCCACCCCATGCTGGAGAACCTCAAGGCCCTCAACAACTATAATCCCAAAGACTTCGACTGGAGCTTGAAGAACGGCCGTGTGTTCATCATTAAGAGCTACTCGGAGGACGACATCCACCGCTCCATCAAGTACTCCATCTGGTGTAGCACGGAGCACGGCAACAAGCGGCTGGACGCCGCCTACCGCTCTCTGGCCGCCAAGGGGCCGCTCTACCTGCTCTTCAGCGTCAACGGCAGCGGGCACTTCTGCGGCGTGGCCGAGATGAAGTCGCCGGTGGACTACAACGCCTACGCCGGAGTTTGGTCTCAGGACAAGTGGAAGGGCAAGTTTGAGGTGAAGTGGGTCTTTGTCAAGGATGTGCCCAACAACCAGCTGCGGCACATCCGCTTGGAGAACAATGACAACAAGCCGGTCACCAACTCCAGGGACACTCAGGAGGTCCCGCTAGAAAAGGCCAAGCAAGTGCTTAAAATCATTGCGACGTTCAAGCATACCACCTCAATCTTTGATGACTTTGCACATTATGAGAAGCGTCAGGAAGAGGAAGAGGCCATGCGTAGGGTAAGACCCGCCTGACACCTCTCCCGAAGCCAGAGGCCGTGCTCTGGCCATATGCAGGGGTTGGGTGCTTCTGGCCTGTGGCTGGATTGCAGCCCTGCTGTGCATTTCTTTATCCATCCATAATGCAGGCAGTGAACAACAGTGAAGCAGTGCAGACTTGGGAGACTGCAGTGAGGTTCTAAATGCTAAATGAACTGATGAAATCCCTCTTCCTTCACTATGGAAAATGGATCATGTCCATTATTTTGGTAGTTGTCTAGTTCTGTTTTTTTTTTTTAAGAACATCAGCCAACCTTTGCTATGCTGTGGAAATTATTGACCTTACTTTGGCTTCTTGTGTGGTTGAGCTCCTTTAAAGGGCCGGCCATACTGACTGGACCCTCATTGGTGTTTTGGCGTTTACTGTTGCACTGAGAATCTTTCCTCCCAGATGCCAGATGTTTCTTTCCCATCTGCCTGTCCTGACATTGCCTCTGATAAAAGGGCTTTTCTGGGGTTTGGTTGTAATTAGAGCTGGGTGGTATGACCAGAATTCTATGTCACGGTATTTTTCAAAATTATGACAGTTTCACAGTATTCGATGGTACTTTTTCCCCCATGCATCAGTGGGTGTTAACCATATTTTCCACTTCCATCGCAGTAGACTGGCTAGGAATAACCTATTCTACTGTCATGAGAATTATACATTGTACAAAAAATGATGATTTGCACACAAGTAATACAGGTTTGCATGGCCCCATAAAGTGATACAGTTTTCAAGCGGGTGGCACTAATGAAGAGAAGGAATCGCACTGCATGACAGTTGCAGTCAAAATATAGAACCTATTTATTGAACAAATTTTGCAAACAACTTAAACTAAAATTTTCAGGCATCCAAAGAGGCATTTAGACTTGGTAAAATATTCAGAGGTGCTTGTCAAAAGTTGTATTGCACTGAACAAGTCTTATAAATAGTATAAATAAATAGTAAATATTTTTTTCTAAGCCAACTACACTGTTAATGTAAATAATCCGGAGACAATTTTAGCTCGACAGTGTCTGCAATGAATGGTTGTCTGGTCCACATCCCACAATTTAAAACCGAAATATCTCCTTTTTTCAGCAAAAGTTCTTCTGTGTCTTCTACAGCTTCTCTGTCCATTTTCACCGTTCAGTAACTCTAATTCTGCGTTCGTATCTTTCCGGAGCCACGCCCCTTTTCCGAGGTTGAAGTCGGATTTCTACGAGAATCAACGTGACGTCTTTTCAACATGGCAGCTTACAAAGTCAATAAGTGCTTTACTGCTTCTCTCTTTTATAGATATTATAAAAAAGTTTGTATTACTAGTCATGACTGTAATCGCACGCGGTCTTTTATGTGAAGTAATAAATGTATTTCCATGAGCTTTCATGCTCAGATCACGAGAATAACAGCGTGTTCGTGGAGGCAGCCATGTTTGTTCCGAGTTGTGTAGCTCGAACGGGAAATTGGTCGGACGTGTCGCACCTCGGACTTTGTCGGGATAATCGAACGCACCATAACGCCCTTTTCAGACCGAACGCGGCATGCGCTGTGCCACGCTCCGAAACTCATTGTTTTCTATGGTGTGCGCAGCGCAAGAAGCGTTTTGCGCTGTGTTGAGGCAAGAGCTAGCGTAGCATTGAGCGCGAAGCAATGTGGATCCGAGGATTGCGCAAACCTCGCGGCGCGCACAACACATGCCGCGTTCGGTCCGAAAGCGCCCTAACGCAGGTAATCCGTTGCATGCATGTTCAGCGGCGTACCAGTAAAAATGGTCCCCCCTTAAACAGTTTCTGTTGCACAACGTTCCGGATGTTGTTTAGGCTATTTAAACCGGTATTACGGTATAAGAAAAATCCATATCATAACAAAAATAAATACCGGTTTTCGGTATGAACCGGTATACCATACCGCCCAGCACTAGTTGTAATTAATTGGATGCGGTGATGGAGTTTATCAGATGAAGCTGGAGCCTGCCGCTTCATATCGCTCTCCTAGGATGAAAGGTTCCCCTTTGCCGTCACTGCGCCCTCACATATTGAAATGTACCTGCACTCGCATACTTTCTTTCACCACTTAGCCCACTTGTCTGTGCAGGCTACTTCAGGTGGCCAGAAGAACCTAGGAAGTGGTCTGTGGGTTGGGGTGGGATCATCCAGGTCATTTTGTGAGGTGGGACTGTGATGCAGCTGACCACGCACTTGGCCCCGATTTCAACCTTGAGTTAGGGTTCTGGTTATCTGAGTAACTGGAGACCACCTTTGCTTTCTGTTGTCCTCGAGCCTGTACTGCTACCCCGCAGGGCTGTGCAGAATCTTCCACGTTTGGGTCACCTTCTCTCTCTCCCCATTAATTGTATCAATTACCCACTAATTATCTGCTAAGTGTCTGCTTTGCTGGCTGGATCCATCTGTTTCTTGCAGCTGTCTCTCATTCTCTGTTTAGCTGCAGATTCCCCACCTCCCATATTTCTAATGATGAGTCTGTGGTAGAACTTCAGACTGGATGTATGGCTTTTAGTTGAGCCCCGCTGTTAGGGGGGGCTGCTTGTGATGCAATGGCAAGTCTGATAATCCATGTGGCTGTAGCACCAGGCTGATCTTGCCCCTTTTAGCCAGAAATAACTGCTCAGTGCATCTTCCCTATGCACTGCCCCCGTTTCTTTTGGGAATGCACTGTAAAGTAATTCAAACAATTTCCATAGATTTCAATGAACAGTTTTTGTATTAAATGTATGCAGAGAGATGATCTTATACATTAAGGCATCTGATGTTAAATCCTCTAAGATTTCTAAAAAGTGGAAAATCTTTTTTTTATTTCGGCATTCTTACATAGAACAATGTGTTCTTAGTGGATTAGGATGCCGTGTTCCTGATTGGGCCTGTCTCCAGACCTAATAGCAGCTTGGAGCTCATGTTGCGGGATGTGTGTGGTAACATACCTGGCTTTCCGCTCTGGACGTCTTTCTGCCAGTGAGTGGGTAGTGAACACTTGTGTCTTCATTCATGAATCGGTGCAAGGCAGCCCGGCATTGTGAGAATTGTCCGCCGTCTCGTTGGGTCTCTGCAGATTTCGCACAGAAGGCGGTGCCCCGTGCCGTGTTTACGTGAATGTAGCCGGGGCCCATTAGTGAGCTGTCTGGGCCGGACGGTGCTGCCAGTGGAAACGCTGCCGGGAAGCCGAGGGCTGGGGTGGAGGAAGTGCTGCTGCTGCTGCTGAGAAGCCGGCAAAGCCGCGGGGACGCGACCTTTAGAAACCGGGCCCTGTGCCGCTCTTAGCTGCTGGCCTTCCTGCAGAAGATGCAGAGTATGACTTGCTGTCCGCACAGGAGCCCAGAATGTAGCAGAACACTTAGTGTCTCATTAATTTTTGGTGCGTTTGCCCAGATGCTGTGCGTGTCGATGAGCTACCCTAAGGAATGTGGCGGGGGCATTATGAGGACGGTGCGGCAAAGCCGTATCAGGTTTCTTTTCTGCACTGATGTTCTTTACATCTCGTCGGCACTACAGGCAGCTCAGTTTGACTTAAGCTGGACTCGCACGGAAAAAATATCCAACATCATAAAAGTGCGGCGTATGCCTGTAACTACATTTACCCTTCGCTTCATTTATTCAATGTGTGTTTTAGTCCACATTACAAATACTTTTTTGGTTAGTGTTTTTTTTTTTTTTGCTATCAGGTGTCTTGAATGGCATGCGAAAATCTGACAAAATTTGACTTGCTTAAGGGTTTGTGGGACGAATTACGTATATCAGTTCAGAGCAGCCTGTATTTCAAGATTTTCTGCAAGTCAGACGGATAAAAAACATGTAAGAGCCAGAAGAAACCAAATCCCTAGAAGCACCACCAATAAAAGGTATATTGGGTATATTTTGAAGACCGAGTGGCATGTCCTGTCTAGAAGGTTACTCAGCATCTCACATGGTACTCTGTAGGTGACCGGCACTTCCATGGCTGAAAAGGGATTGCCTTGTTCCTGTTTCCAGTTTGTCCATGGATGGAGCCACCATTACTGCCCTGTAATGTACTGGTGCAGAGGTTGTGAGTGAGGAGTGTTAGTGAACCAGTCAGAGTGATTAACAATAAGCCAAACTCCATAAGAGCTAAAGAGCTAAAATTAGAATGTGCCGCTGACCTGCCTGTGTTTTCTTTACCTTTTAATGACTGTTAAAAATGGGAAGTGTGTTTTTCTGTTAGTCGGTACATTGCCGTTTTGCCTGCCTGACCTTGGTCCTGTTTGTGAAATATTTAGCTTTTAGGTATAGTCGAAGGCTTGCGTTTGGACCCCATCACCATGGCTTCTTTTCTACTCGTGCTTAATCTTCGCTAAACATACCAAACTTTAAAACCTGAATTTTTTGAGATGGCCTCATCAAGCTAAAACCCCAGTTTTTTGGGCCATTGGCTGTAATGAGGAGAAGAATGAGAGAAGCTGATGTGGATGAGTGGGTGTGGTGCCGACGCGTCCTGCAGGCTGACCCCAGAGAGCAGGGAAGGTGTTCCCTCTCTGCTCCGAGACGCTGAAGCCCCTACAGAAGCAGGGGCTCACTGGTGACACAGAAACCCAAGAAGAACGTAAAACAAGTCCTGTTTCGCGCATGATGGGAAAATTGCGCCGTTAGCCTGGGGGATAATGTGCTGTGCTTATCTCAAAGCCCCTGCAATTTACTGTAATTAATACATCTCTGTGTGAGGACGGCCCCTTTGCCTGCTTCAGCCCGGGATGCTTTTGGCTGAGTCTGCCACAGGAGCGTAGCAAAGTTACATTCTTCTAAAGTAGTGTGAATATTCTGGTGCTCTGGCTCAAATTCTGATTCGGTATTAGAATCTGCAAGCTCTCTGTACACGTAAAAAGTAAGAGTATAAGTATTGATGAGGTAGGAGTATTAACGAGTATGAGTATTGATTGAGTACTAATCCCTTAATGGCTTATGGGTAAACTGCACTGATCTGTACTGATGGTTCTTTCTCTTGCTTTACAGGAGCGGAACAGAAACAAATAGTGACCTTGTGGAGATGTCCCTGCTAGAACTGCAACACTAATTATCTAGACCCTTAAATAATTGCCTAAATTTGAGGAAGAGCTCCGAGAAGGTTTTTGGCCGATGGCGATGACTCGGGAAAACACCGCGACAATGGACTCCTCTGTCGCTTTTTGGTGCATCTGCCTATATACTCCTGTCTCACAGATATTGAGAAAAGTACACAAACTATATTTAAAGCACTTTCAGTCCTTTTAAAAGCTTCTACCAATACCCTTAATTTTCTCTGGATTTTTTTTTTGTTTATTAACTGACTAACCAGTATAGTTGGTTGTTAATGTTTCACAAGGTTTTTTTTTTCCCCCTCTTCCCTCAACATTTTGAGTTAAATTAACGTATGTGTACTGTATATACACACCTAAATTAATAGCAACTCCTACTTGAATCTGCATCAAGCTGCCAGATTCTCAAATGGATTTCACATCATGTCAAGCTGGATGGTCTTTCTGTTGGAAGCCGAGTGAGAACGATGATGTTGTGGATGGCCGCTGTTTTTTTTCCCTTTTGTAACAAGCTGAGTTTGCAGCGTGGTGGGTGACACCAGTAAATGCACACATTTGTTTAACTGTAATAAATGTTATACAGAAGTGCATTTGTCTAAATTGGAGAAATTTGTTCAGTGCTATACAGTTATGGAATCATCCTGCGCTAGGAAGGTGACGTACCTCAGTCTAAGGCAGACTACTTCTTAAGACCTCTGTAACCGTATTTACGATGGAGCGTCCTGCTGAGGGACCTTTCCCCAAAGCAGATCAGTATCATGCAAGTGAAATTTTTTTTCTTCTCTAGGTGGTTCACTAGCTAAATAAACATGATACTTGTTTAGCGATCTCACGTTTTGAGTTTTTAATTTTGTGCCATTTAACTTGTGTGTTTATTTAATTTCTCTTCTCTCGGCATTGAACACATTGTCCCATCCACTGATGTATGCATGAACGTGTGTGTGAAGAGTGGGGGGGGTAGAGTTTAGCGTTCCATGCTCTGAATGGGAACGCCCAGCTGCTGGGGCGCGTTGCGGCTGACCTCCGCAGGGGTGGCCCCCCCGGCCATATCGCCAGCTCGACACACATGCTCATGCCTACTTTCGCCAGCCCATGCACCACGATTAGATACGATCCTACGAATGTCTGTGCCTTTAAAGCATCTGTAAGTGATATACATCCGAGTCCTGTGACGGCGTCTCCTGTTGTTGGTCTGAGACGTTTCGCAAATCCTTTTGGTTTTTGTTTGTTTCCTGCAAATGAAGGGGATGTGTGAGCGCGCAGCTGATAAGTGTTGAAAATGCAGCACCACAACTAAAATCTCCATGGATCCATTTTCACTTTCCGACCGATAATGAGCAAAAGGGCAGGTGGGGCTCTTGAGCGGTACCACTGCTGTTTTTTTGTTTTTTTCCTGGTTATAAATGAGGCCATGTTTATAAGTTACTGAAAATCAATGCATATTGATGTAATGCTGATGCAATGCTCATTCTAGTTTGATGTGATTAAAACTTATCAAAATGAACAAATAGACTAATTTTTTTGGGAAACTTAGTCTCGGGGATGTAACGAGACTGCCCCCTAAAGATGCTCAGTGCGTGAATGACTAATTCATAGCAGTGGTTTGAAGAGAACTTTGCAGATCATCTTCAAGTTCTGCTGTGTGTGTGGGTTTGTGTCTGTGGGATGTCTTCTCTGAAGTATAAACTGTGCATTAGGTGGGGCTCCAGTGCCCTCCACATGTTTAAATATAGTGAATGATACCTGTAGTGCAGTGCTTGGTCTGCGCTTGTTCGCGCTGATTGACGCTTAAGGAACACGCCCCCCCCCCCCCCAAAACGGATAGATAAGATGATTTTAATTTTTACCTGAGAATCCTACCCCCACAAGGAGCTGTATTTATAAAGTAACAGGATAGAGGTGTCTCCTTTGTACATTTATTCACCCCAAAGTTCCAGAACGTAATCTGATTTTCAGCTTTTGGGGATGACTTTGTGTCAGTGAAAGTGTCCCACCTGAGCTGGCCAATCAAACTATGGCACATACAGAGAGACCTTCTGTCATGTAGATTCCAGGAGATACGAAATCCCCCGAGGGTTATTGCGACAGAGCAGCAGATCCTGAGTGAGGACCGCTCTTGTGTGCGTGTGGTTGGTCTGCTTGGTCCAGTATCTGGCATGTTCATCTAGAACCGCATGGCCTCTGTTTCCATTGTCACTATGCCACTGAATGTTCTGATGTGGCTTCAGGGTGGAGCTGAAACAAAATCCAAGCTAGATGTCCTGCTGCCCCAAGTGTTAATAACCTTTCACCCTGCTCTATAAAACACAGATGAGGTGTCACAATCCATGTGCGATCGGATAAATGCCGGAAATACAGCTACGTCCACACTAACGTGTTTTTGTTTAGAACTTACCCGTATGCAGCTAAATCGTGTTCTGTGTACATTGTATGCTGCTTACAAGCAGATAAGGGGCGGAGATGGCAGCATTAGCATCCTGACACTTCCTGCCCCTGTGCCTGCCCCCATGCACATGGCCATTATAGGCTAATATGTGTCATAAGATATGTCCTTTGCCTTTTACATGGTACAGTGTGGATGCAAAGAAACTTTTTCAATGCTACTGACAACAGTATGTGGATATAGATCTTTTTCTTCGGAAACCTCTGTTAAAAACAAAAATGCGTATTAGTGTGGACATACTGTAGCCTTATGCTAAAGGGTTGGCATGGGGCAGTGCTATGGTTGGCACTGTTGTCTCACACCTCTGGCACCAGGGTTCGAGTCTCAGCCACAGCTCCTTGTGTGGAGTTTGCATGTTCTCCCCGTGTCGTCGTGGGGTTTCCTCTCGGTACACCAGTTTCTGTCCACAATCCAGAAATATGCAGAGGTTAATTGGGGTTACTAAGTTGCCCATAGGTGTGCTTGGTGTGTGACTGAATGGTGTGTGAGCGTGCCCTGCGATGGAATGGTGCCCCAACCCGGATTGTTCCCTGCCTTGCACTGAAAGCCTCTGGGATAGGCTCCACACCCCTCGTGGCCCTGAGAAGGGCAAGTGAACAGAGGATGGATGGGTTGTTAATGTTGCTTTGGATGAAGGCATCTGCTAAATAAATAAAAAATGTAGACGTGGTATCCACCCAGTATAAGTATACGACTAAATTTGTAAGTTGCCTGTAACTGACCCTGTTTGTCCATTTCCCATGTGTGTGTAGTGCCTTGCTTCTGGGCTGCTGTGTGGCATCTCCCTGAAATGTTGAACTGCTTAAAGGGAATCCAGAACATTTACAGGCTCTCGCTGCTCTTACTTCATAGGTGGGGACCCTGCACTTATCTTTGGAAAATAGCAGCATCTACTGATGCTCAGTATACAGATGGGGCTTCAGAGAGACTGTGAGTTTGACTGTTTTTGTTACAAGCTCCCTCTAGCAAACAGAAAATCACAGAATAATTGCAGTATTGGTGTCTGTACACCAGGAGGCGCTGCAGCACAATCTCAGCAAAAAGAGAATTCGCCTACGGGGTCTCCCTTGGCGGTCATTCAATATTACTACATTTCCTTGTAGAGAGGAAATGGATTTATTAGTCTCACATTTAATTATATATAGTGCTAATAAAATAGAGATATATCGAAGTTTCTACTTTGTTGCTTAATATCAATTCACAGTAAAAATTTAAACCATATACGAATGATCATAAGTGTTATTTCGTAGTGCTGCTTACATTTATAACAGAACAAAATCGTTATGTATTATGACTAAATATGGACCATATAATTTTACTACAGAAGGAAAATAATTGACTGTCTTGTTATTTCAAAATACATAGATTGTGAATGTAATACATACAATATTTAAAATGTGTGCTTTTTGGCAGGTAGGTGGGCTTATGTTTAGTGGAATGTTCTCAAGCATGAGACTGAACTTATTTGATGAATACTGTTATGCACAGTAGGCATCTGCTAAGCACGTCATTCAGTTCTTGTAATAAGTATATATTATCATTTATTAGGCATAGGTGGGTAGTTCAGGTGCAGAGAATAAAAGTCCAGACCAAGATTTTTTTTCAACTAACAGGTTCTGTCACAGAGTACTCAGTTGGTGTGTTGAAACAAAATCTTGGTCTAGACTTTTACTCTCTGGACCTGAAGTACCCCCTCTGCTATTAAACACACCTATAGCAATGCACAGCTTTGAGTAGGCAGAGTCAGACAGTCCCTGGACCAATGGGGGTTAAGGGCCTTGCTCAAGGGCCCAATAGATCACAGATACACTGTCCTAATCATCTGAGCCACCCACCCCGTATAATATGTAATTTAAACATTATTACAGTCTGCCTGAGCTTCAAAACTGGGGTGGGAAAACGTTATGTTTCAAAGGAAACATTTTTTTTATTCTAAGGCGGACCACTTCCAATACAGATGGCCTAACAGAAATTTATGGTTGTGGTGACTGATGTAACCTAACGTGAATATGGGTAATTGTATGACTTTTTGTGCAGTATAACTTGTGAGAGATGTTATTAAAATATTTTTGATTTTAAAAATACATCGCATCCTAAAGGGGCATTCTTATCTTTTAGGCAAACCAACTACTTTATATGACAGAGGCAACATGACTGGGCGGCAACAGTGAACATAGGGCACAGAAGTCCGTCAGCATCAGAGCACCAGAGAGGAACGCAGAGGAAAACGCCAACTCCGATAGCCCTTCAGCCAAATGAAATCCACACATCCTGGGATAAAATAAATCGATCAGCATTTTATCTTTAAAACACATTCATTTTTGTGCGATCAAACCCGATTTGCTGTAATAACAACGATAACAGGCACAGCACCTTTACGTTAAGATTACAGCACATACCAACCAACTTTACCTTTAAATAAGGCAACCATAAACAATAAAAAAATAATATTAACTGATGAATAATAAGAGTGAGATTTATACTTGTACTTTCTCGTCGGAATTATTCCGTCCACACCTTTCCCTCTGCAAGTCTTCTACCCAGCCATAAATAAAGAAGTTATAATCCTCCGGGCTTTTAGTCGTTTTCATTTGCTTCAGCATTACCCACGTTTGAAGAAAGATAATTAACTTTATCCTCATAACTTACAGCGGGCGGCTCGCAACGTTTCTACTTTCAGTGTGTATATGGGTCATTCCCAATACCTTATATCGTTTGCTTGCATCGGGCGGTAGCACATGTAAGTACAATCGCTAATTTATTATTATTAGGCCTATTATTGTTATCATCTTCATCTTTAAATATTTGTTTCTTTAATATTCCAGTATTCCTTTTTCGGAATGTAATATTTGTGTGTTGAGTACTTTTTAGTTTGTTTGAACTACGTGTACGGTCACTCCCCTTTGTTTTGCCCTAAATCTCTGTGCTCCCCTTACGGAAATTCACTATGGTTTCCTATGGCTTTTATACAGTAACCCTGGTTTTAATATGATACCTCATGGTAATTACGATTACTATGGTTACTTAATTATAGCACTTCATGGTAGCTGCAGTGAAACCATGATAAAATCATAGCTATAGTTACCCCCCAAAAAAACATGGTTATTCAAAGAACCATAGTATAACCATGGTTTATTTTCGTAAGGGTCGCATCTGTATGCACAAGAGTTTCACCCTGGGATAAATATAGTTGATCTTAATTTGGCTCCATTACTACGACTAAATCATGCACCAAGATGGCTGCAAGAAGCGACTGGGCAATACGACTGCAGCCCTTCTGTGCAGCCATGCTGCCTCATAAGATTATATATATAGAAGAGCTGAAACATTCCTGTCGCCTAGAGACGTACCTGTAGCGCGACGCATTAGTCACGTGTTTGTGGTGATGCTGGCGTAAACAACCCTACTGCGCTGGCAGCCGTGTAAAAGTATAGCACAAACAGTTATGTTCCGTACAAAATACTTGATGGTGGTAATAACCAGCCATGGATTTTTTAAATGTATTTACTATACTATATTTTTTAATTGTTGTTAAAAAATACTGTTTACTGCACGTGGCTTAAGTGTGCAGTAGGCTATGCCATTTTGGTTTGTGTAAGTACACTCTACGATGTTGGCACAACAACAGAATCCCCTAAGTACGTATTTCTCAGAATGCATCCCTGTTGTTAGTGTCAGAGACATCCGATTGTATACAGTAAGCACAATATCACCAAATATAATAAGCAAATATTGTTTGAATAATTTTTTGCTCTAATGGCCAGTCAAAGCTTATTGGTGGGCCTGAGAGCCCCAAATTGGTTTTCCCTACCCTGTTGTAATATGTGTCTGATCATCATGCTCTTTGTGGTACATGTTCTGTAGGAGAAAAGCCTGTCAGGTGGAAATGTGACTGCGGTGTGCATTGTATTCTGTTCACATCTGCTTCGCCTGTGGATACAGGATGCTGAGTTATCACAGAAGAGAGGTCACAATGTTCTTTGTCCTGACATGGCTTAATTATGGACTGCTTAAGGTACAAAATGAAGTGAAAATGTTGGCTAATCTTGTTGTCTGTTTGATGGCATTTAGGCAGCCCTTGATGGGGTGGGGGGGGGGGGGGGTTTTTTAGCTCTGGCTGTGCATAGAAGCTGGCCCTTTTTGAGAGCCCCACCTTTGTCCAAGAGCCTCTTCACCCATCATCCAGAAGCAAAGTGGGTTTGTTGTACAAACTGCACCTTTATTTCGTAATTAATGAGGTCTTGCCAAATGAGATCCTACACACTTCCATAAATAGGAGTCTCTCTGTGTATGAACAGTAGTAATTACCTTGGTGCAGCTTTGGGGGTCTGACTTTCTTCATCTGTGTGTTAATTGCTCTCATCAAGCAGCCCTTGGACACCTTCTCTTGTGTGCAGTTTCTGTTTCTGCCTTTATGAACTGGGTTTATGAGGATACATGCAAAGACGTTAACATTACAAATACCTATAATGATGCTCATTCTCAATTGCTGGTTGTGGATGCCAGCGTTCAGTGAAAAGAGCTGAATATGTAAATAGTTTAATCTAAGTGTCTTTTATGCTCATAGGTGTTTGAGTTTTCTTTTGCAATCTCTTCACAATAGGGAAGTCTTCATCATGCTTTTTCTTTGCTTATATAAATAGTAAATGAATCTCATGATTTTGCTGGGAGGAGGAAAAATCCTCTGGGTGCTGGGAGAGGCTGGATAGAGGCAGCACATACTGGCAAGTTGTTCTTTTTGAAAGAAGCTAGATAGCATATGCTGCCCAGCAGTTCCGGTCTAAAGAGGCCACATAGAGGCAGCACACACTGGTCAGCAGTATCTGCCGCAGGAGGCCACATAGAGGCAGCACACACTGGTCAGCAGTACCTGCCGCAGGAGGCCGCATAGAGGCAGCACACGCTGGTCAGCAGTATCTGCCGCAGGAGGCCGCATAGGGGCAGCACACACTGGTCAGCAGTATCTGCCACAGGAGGCCGCATAAAGGCAGTACACGCTGGTCAGCAGTACCTGCCGCAGGAGGCCACATAGAGGCAGCACACACTGGTCAGCAGTACCTGCCGCAGGAGGCCGCATAGAGGCAGCAC
>JAODKM010000032.1:18583588-18598262 GCA_026780845.1 Petrocephalus sullivani
TTGTAAAAGAAGTGTAAAGTAGGAGTACAAGTTGGGAATGCATCACCCTGTTCATTCAGAATGCAGCAGCCAGAGTATAAGCCTTGTAAAGAAGTGTAAAGTAGGAGTACAAGTTGGGAATAAATCACCCTGTTCATTCAGAATGCAGCAGCCAGAGTAAAAGCCTTGTCAGAGAAGTGTAAAGTAGGAGTACAAGTTGGGAATGCATCACCCTGTTCATTCAGAATGCACAGCCAGAGTAAAAGCCTTGTAAAAGAAGTGTGAAGTAGGAGTACAAGTTGGGAATGCATCACCCTGTTCATTCAGAATGCAGCAGCCAGAGTAAAAACCTTGTCAGAGAAGTGTAAAGTAGGAGTACAAGTTGGGAATGCATCACCCTGCTCATTCAGAATGCACAGCCAGAGTAAAAGCCTTGTAAAAGAAGTGTAAAGTAGGAGTACAAGTTGGGAATGCATCACCCTGTTCATTCAGAATGCAGCAGCCAGAGTAAAAACCTTGTAAAAGAAGTGTGAAGTAGGAGTACAAGTTGGGAATGCATCACCCTGTTCATTCAGAATGCACAGCCAGAGTAAAAGATCCTTACACTGACTACCGGTGCATTACAGAATAGACTTTAAGGTACTATTACTGGTCTATAAACCGCTTAATGGTGTCAGCTCTGAGTATCTATCTGATAGGCTGCCGTAATTTGAGGCAAATGGAACTCTCAGATCATCAGGAAGGAGTCAGTTAGTCCTGCCTAAGGAATAGACTAAACATGGTGAAGCAGCCTTTAGCTCTTACGCTGCTCTTAAATGGAACCAGTTAACTGAGAGCATTAGAAGAGCCCCAACATCAGACACTTCCAAATTCAGACTGAAAACATCTCTGTTTGACCAGGCTTTCAGCTCAGCCTAACACTGCATAACACTGCCTAACTGTAAAGCATTTTTACCCCATAATGGCACCTTGTTATCCTAATTATTTTGTAATTTGCTTTTCATTTTCATGTTTAATTTTTTCTCTTTGAAATGGTTTTTAATCACGTCTTCTATCATTTTAATTTGAATTTTATTCGTATTCCATATTCTTCTTACGCGTAAAACACTTGATTGACTGCAGTGTACGAAAGGCGCTATATAAGTTAACTTGCCTTGTCCTTATTTCCCCATCATATTCTGACTCCCTCCCACCCTTCCGTGTAATGCAAGGCAGCCCCCACCCTCCAGGCCCCCCCACCTTAATGGAGACTCAGCACTCTGTGCTGCGTGTGCACTTTCTATTGATCTCATCGACTCCACTTGTTTTAGCCAATGATCCGATTACAGGGCGCTGGCCGCCACTTCTGTGCCAAGCCACCGCCCTGTGGAGGCCGAGACGTCCGGTAGCTGAAGGAGACACGGGGGACAGCGGGGGACAGCCTGGGACAGTCTCCTGTCAGAGCTGTTCCAGCTAAAGATGTGTGAATGAGGCCTGTGTTATAGACACATGTCTGACTACCGGCTGCAGGCAATCCGGGAACCTTTCTGTGGACATCTGCCCAGGCACATGGAAAACCTGCAGTTATCTGCTTCCCGCTGTACTGGAGTGCCCGTCCCACAATTCCAGCATCTCCCCCGTTCCTGCTGGGCTCTCTCCGCTTCTGCTTAACAATGTGCCCATTTTTCCCCATTTACTGCAGATTCGTCTTAATTACTATTGTCAGAGCAAACGTGCATCTTGTTGTGCTAATAAAAAAGTAGCTGGGCGGAACTTTCTCCATTTTTTCGCGTTTTTGTTTACTGCTCATGGTTGTGGGATATCTTTTCATACTAGAGAAGTCTCTAGCACAGCAGGTTACTGTGCTTGTGTTTGCACATCTGACAGTCGCTGACAGGTCCAGCACCACTGAACTTCCCCAGCCATCAAGCGCCACGGATTATAGCTCTCTGTCCTCATTCTATCAATCAGCTTCTCCATCTTCCGAAAAATGTAAGAAAAGGAGCCCGTCAGAGAAGATGCTGCATTGCTGTTATAGCAGAAACAGGGATTCCATCAAACACGTTTAGTGAAACATCACTATACTATACTACACTATACTATACTATACTATATATATATACATACTTAATTCATAATTATTTTTTATGAATTATTGTAAAAGTAAGGTGTTCCTCTGTATGAATTAAACTTCACTTTTGCCCTGCAGATTAAAGTACCTTTAAAATGCAGTATAATATCTCTTCCCCAGTGCACAGTTTAGCTCTTATTAAAACACCGCAGGCAGCATTAAAAACCCTTAGTTTTGTTCCTTGTTCCATATACCCTCGCATTAGTCACCGGGTACGGATGCTGGGAGTCGACCTGAAACAGATGTCAGAAGAAAGCAGCTGCAGGCAGGCACTTTGTCACGTGTGAAGGGCTGATAGGAGCCTGAAATGTGAGTATATTTAGAGTGATAGCACTGTCTGGGCCATCATACAGTCTTTAGGCATGCTGCCCAGAGCGGAAGGGCCTCAGCTACCCCCTGTTTGCATACCCAGGCCATTAAGCCTAACCCTACTCCCGGCTTGTGCCCAGGTACATCATGGATTCCAGGCTCCTCAGCAACCCAGTACTGGATACGTGGCTGGAGGATGAATGAGTGGATGGATAGATAGATGGATGGATGTATTGATTGATAGATAGATGAATGGATGGATGGTGGGTGGATGGATAGATGGATGATGGAGGGTGGATGGGTAGATGGATAAATGGATGGATGGAGGGTGGATGGGTAGATGGATAAATGGATGGATGGACGGTTGGATGAGTCAGACAATAACCTTTAAAACTGGCCATATGAGAGGCTTGGCTCTTTGAGGTTTGCTGTGTGAGACTGAAAACTGGGACAGTGTCCATGTGGCTCTGAGGCAGCGGGCAAGGGCCGTCCGTGATAAATGACACAGAGGGGCACGTCTGCATGGGACCCTGTGAGGCTGCGAGTTGGGGGCGAGGTAGCCATAACCCTGCAGCACTGACGGTCCTGCCGCACCATAGTCATACGTGTGAATGTCCCCGTGTGCGGCACACGGACCCCCCTCTGGTCATACAGTGTGAGTGTGTGCAGAGTTGTGCAGGCCGGCTGTTTTCCTGCGAGCAGCCAAGATCAAAGGGCTACAATCTGGGGACTGGAGGAGACTTTTCATTAGAGCTCTGCTCCCCTCCCCCACCTGGGGTCCCAGCACACCCCTCCCATCTGTGAGGGAGTTCCCAGCTCCTTCCAACCCAAGAGCTAATCGGTAACACCATGGAAAATCCCAAGGAAATGTGGATAATCCCAGGCAAAATGACAGCACAGACCCACACAAAAGGACAGCCATCTAGAGCTTCATTTTAAAATGCCCAAATTTCTGTGGATTTACAAAGAAAACTGTTGAAGAATGGGCAGTGACAAAGTGCTTTTAAAATTTTTTGGAATTCAAAATCACAACCAACTTATGATGAGTTTCAATAGGGTAAAATTCATCTGGAAAAACAATACTACCATAAGTAAGATATATGAATGATCAGTGACTGATATTTTTCTTCACTCCATGTAATCCAACGTTTGCTTCTAGGTGTAAATACTCTGTATCACCAGCAGAGGTCCTCATTGGTTCATCATCATGTGTATACATACAACAGAAAGTGGCTGACATTTATACTTGAGGCTTCAAAGAAATATTCTTTGATCGTCCTAATATTTAATGCATTCATCATATATTCCGAGACACTGTGCCATTACAGTAGTTCTGATTTATCATTTAAAAATCTCAAACCGCGCTAATCGAAATGTGCCGTTTCTTCGGAGATCTTCGTGAGTAACAGGACATCTGGGCTTCCCTGGGCCGTTAAATCAAAGCTGTGGGGTGGCCCTGGGTGAAGATGCTGGCCCTGATTCGTCATGCTAATGCTAAACGAGCGGACTGACTTTAGCCTCTCGCCTTTCTGCTGTCTTTTACACCGCCGCTCAGTACGGTGTGAGTGCGCCTGCATTTTGATGCTCAGCTCTGCATGTAGGGTGCACGCGCCCGCATGCCCCTGTTGCGGCCGGTCACGTGGGCACTCCCGTGTGCCGCGCGCGCGCGCATGCCGGTCCTCTACAGGGACAAAGCCCTTTATTGAGGAATACTGTTTACATATGCTGCACCTCCATGCACTCATTTCCTATTGTTATGTAGTGTTGGGGGACTAGATATATCCATGTCAGCAGGACACAGACTACTCTGAAACTGAAAAAAACTCGCTCATGAGCTAATTAGTTCAGTTCTTCTTGGCTTTCACTGGTTTGTTTCCTTGATTGAAAGCCTCATCCAGCCGTTTCACATTAACATTAGTGACACGTGCATGACTATAGGAGACTGACCAATCAGCATGCAGCAAGCACTTAAATGACATCCAAGTGCTTCCAGTTGAAATGGTAGTTTACATATCCTGTCCTAGCCCAAACTGTCCTCCCTGACATGGATTATCTGGTCACCCTAATGTAGTGTTCCTGTTCATCCTCCGTCTAATGCGAAATGTAGCTACATGTATGCCACGTCATGTCAAATCATGTAAAGTTATGTTGCGCATAGCCTCCAGGATATAGTCCGGACCCCATACGACCTTGAACAGGATAAGCAGTTTAAAAAATGGATGGTGGAGTGATGTTAGGTTATGTTATGTTAGGTACTGTAGACGGGTAGTATACTTCCCTGTCTCCTTACCCCTGAAATTACTACCAATTGTATAGAATTGTTTTTGTGCGTTTAGTAATTTTTTCCAAAAACTCTGTCCTTAGCACTGTGGTGTCTGCCCCCGCCATGAATGTTGCACCATTGCCCAAGAGGATTGTTATTTTATTTCACTGTGTATTTGTACATAGCTGGGAGGACGGTGAAGCTTTACTTAACTTGACTTTCGGGCCTGTCTTCTGAGTTCCATACCTTTTGGGTTGTTTTGGGAGTGGTTTGTGGCTCGAGGGTTACTGTGCCTGTGTTCAGAAGGGTGCTGGTTCAAATCCCAGTCAGCAGAGTGATTTTACTATTGGTCCCCTGAGTAAGGCCTTAACCCCCAATCACTCCAGGGACAGTCTGATCCTGTTTTCAATTGTATGTTGCCCCCTTGGATAAAAAGCATCTGCCAAATAAATGGTAATTGTCTCCAGGGCTGCTGGGGGAGAGGATGGCCAGCAGTTAGGGGAAGCTTTGGCGCTCACATGCAGCCTGTGGAAATCCGTACCAAGCTGCCTGGCGTATGGGCCTGCCGTGTGTTTCCAGCAGGATCATCGATTCCCCGCGCCGCTTTCCACCACTGTGGTCTCACTGCTTCCTGTGCGACGGATGGGCAGTCGCCTGTAACATATATATTGCATTTTGTGCACAGTTCGTTGCGTGCAGGACCATCGACCGTCTCATACCCACTTCATCCTGAATTTCCATTCCCCTCTGAAGATGACACAGGCCTCGGTGTATGAAGAAACCCAGTCAAGCTTCAGATGACCCACACCCAGGAAGTGTGTGTAGATACACCACGGTACGTATCCGGCAAGATCACTATCATTATTATTCTGACGGCCATCTCACAATGCAGAGCAGAGGATATAGTTAAATTCATACCAACGCACACTGAGCAAGCTGTGATATTAGTTTTGTATGACCGTGTAATAGTAACACAATGTAATAATGTCTTTTTCTCATACTTCACTGGTGCTATTGCTATATATGAATACAAAACTGATTTCACATCCAAAAAATGTGTTTATGTAATCAACAAATATGGCATGTTTTGACACAAATGGATATAATATTCCTCGAAATCTGTCCAAAGATCCTTTATTTTATATTTGGGAACAAAGGAAGAATATTGTCCTAAATCACGCATTTGTTTTCTCTGTTTTGAACAAAGGCTCTGTAGTTTGGAAAGTTTTGAGCATTTGTACCAAATTACAAAATGCAAATCACAAATATTAGCATGCAAGTAGTTAGGTATTTAGATGGACTGCATTACATGTCTGACATGAAATGTTCAGACACTCAGCTCAAAGGAGACTGCAAATAATTGCACTATTTCACAACCCTATAATTACAGCTTTTGTCATTAACAATTTGTCAAGGAAGAATCGAATAATCGACATCTCTATTCAGCGGCCCACCCCTCCCCTAGAGGCCCTCACTCGCCACCACACACATGCTAGAATGCACCAACACACACACACACGCACAACCATTTACATATCATCAGTGACCATCTGCTCTGTGCTGCACTAAATGATGGGTAATTAACACAGTGCCTTTGTCTTCCTCTAGCTGGATGGCTGACATATAGATCTTTCTAGGAAGTATATGTGAGACAGAGGGAGAATATCAGAGAAGGAGAGAGGGAGAGAGAGAGAGAGAGAGAGAGAAAGAGCTATAACGGATGGACTTGTGAATGATGCAGCAGGACTGACCTAGAAAGGCAGCACCAGAGCCATTAAGATGATGGAAGCAGGATGCACTAGCAGGTGAGGACAAAGATAGCGCCCCCCTGTGGTGTGGAGGAGTGACAGGACAGACAGTCGTCTTTGGATGGCAAGACATCGCCCCCCCCAGAGGGGAACCTGGGTCAAGGTCAGCCAGTATAAACAGGCAGCAGCTTTCCTGGAGAGCAACTGTCTGCTGGGCCCAAATCTCCGCTGAATGAGATCATTCCGCTGACAAACGTCCTGTAATCAAGATACAGAGTTAGGCACTTGGCTAGCGGCGTGCTGGACCCCCCAGCGGAAAAGAGGCGCCCCCACCTTGGGATAGTAGATCATTACATATGTGCTGCTAGTTATTGGTACTGCAGCAGGAATCATGTAGTATTCGCACCTAAAAGGAATGAACAGCAGCCCCCGCCCTGAAGTTGTATTTATATCTATCTATCAAATCGTCTCGGCACCATATCAGTCTGAAATTTCCCGCGAGTACTGTCAGTCACCTTTAAGTGTCGGGTATGCAGAGTGCCAGGCCCGCGATACCCCGTATTTCTTGATGAGTATATATGGTGCAGTGGCCTGGAAGCCTTACAGTCTGCTGGGGAACAGCTCCTTAGTTATGTTCCTACACTCATGTCCTGTACAGAGGCAGACACCCTGAGGACCTTAATGCGCTGCTCACCATCCAACCTGACCTTCAGTGGTAAAATGACCGGCTCCGGATTGCGGGGCGAGCCGGTTCTCCGCTGCACTCGAGCGTGACGTTCCGCCATCCTGCTCTGTTCTCATTTCCATGCAGCTCTCCTGCTCCTCGGCATCCTCTGCAAGGGAGATCGATACGCGCTCCTGGCGCTCAGCATCTGCTCTGGAATTATTCCCAATAGGTCATGATCTGTTGTTTTCTTCTTTCCATCCAAAACACAATTATGACTTTCCACACCATTACGCCTGTGCCGCGTTAACCCCATCCTACCCCGGACCCTCCCTTTTGACAATATTAGACCAGAGTCACAGCTGTGTCAGAGGTACACTGACAACCCATGAGGAATTTTTGTGCAGACATTAGCTAGCCGGCACGTCCTGTGAAGAGGACATTCCAGAATGATAGTAGCTGCAGTCATACTGAGCTTGGCAGTTGATACGGGGTGGGGGGGGGGTTCCCTAAATCAGACCCACCCCCCCGTTCATGAGCTTGGCCAGTCCCCCGGCTGGCAAAATGCCAGCCAACAGTCCCCCCCCGGCATCTTCAGAAAAATCCCCTGGGCCACCCTACAACTCAGAGCCGGCCTGGGGTTCGAGACCCCACCCCACTCGCAGTGACTCATGCTGCTGTTGGTCGTTGTGGCAGCGCCACTGAGGCCACCCGCCATTGTGTTGCCATCCCATAATCTCCTCCTAAACACTGAGCCCTGGGACGTCGCCAGATCTGCCTGGCAGTGTCTGTGCTGGCCAAACACTCTGAAGTGTGTCCAGAGAGGAGCCTCCCCCCCCCCACCCTCCCGGTGAATCTGCGTTTCTGTCTGAAGCAAAAACAAGTGTCTTTCTATTTTACATAAACCCCGGTGCTGTTTTCATCCTAGCTATATATTTTAAACGCATGCTTAAGGGATTTAATTTCGACACAAATGACCTTGTGAAATCCTCTTAGTGCGTCTGTGAGCGTGATGTTAATCGTGCCCGTGTTTAATCTGCAGTGAGAATCACACATGAGAAATGTTACTTCAGCTTTTAAAATGATTGTTTTCAATGGGCTACTTCAACGGGACGTGACTAGACGTGCAAACCTACACGCACGTGCATGCTCACTGACGCCGCTGCTCTGATGCCTGGCTGGGATGTAGTCTGTGCTGGGGAAGTGCCGTCACAGCCCAGATGGGGGCGATCTTTCCCTGAAAGCAGGCAGACCCAGCGAGGTGTTGGTTTTTCTGGATGGGGTCTCGCCTCTGAAGCCAGACTGTCCTATTCTGCAGGGTTTCCTGCTGCTCGGTCTGCGCTGCTGGTTTTCATCCCCGTTTGCTGCGGGCTGTGGAGCCGCACGTCGCATTCGCGCAGCTCGGCATGCGGTCGCGGGACGCGCTCTCCCAGCAAGGTCGCGCAGAGGGCGATGCGGCCCGGGCCTGCGTCCCAAGACACTGGAGACGAGGGAGCGGAAATGCAGCGAGTCACAGGAATAGCGCGTCTGAGGTTTCTCTGGACGGGAGAGAATGCGAGGGCTCCATTCCCTCGTCGATATCCGTGCAGCCGGATGCGTTTCCGCTCGGCCTGGCTGCACGGAGCACCATGGGGGGGGTAAACACAGAGCAGACAGCACATGCTACTGACCGGGGAGCAAGCCAGGAAACATGGAGGCTCTCTGACCTCCAGCCTCAGAACAACAACAACACAACAACAGCAGTGAGCTGCCAGACCACAGGCAGTCATCAGACTCCCTTCCCAGCCTCGAGATGTCCCTCAAGACCCACCCGTTCCAGGAACACCTCTATTAGCCTAATACCGCTCCATGCTTCCTGGAGACTCCTAGCGTTGCACTTTCTGCTGAGTTGAATAGCTGTCTTGTAGGCCCTTGCTTTGTTTGGTAGCTCCTGCTAAAATACTGCTTACACTGGTACCTGGGCATTCTTTGGAAGCTCAGCCTGGCTGCACTTAAGCCCAGCCGACTCCCTGACAGCTGCATGTTTGTGATGTGCCGTTTGCCTCACTTTGGACAAAAGCACCCGCTAAATACACATAAATGTAGACGACAGCAGAAAGGCCGCCAGTCACGATTGTCACAACAACTAATATCACTTGCTAATCTTAGCATCTCTAAGAACACCAGCAATGTGTATATGTTAATACATATAATAATATTCCCACATATACAGATTGTGGTTAGTGATAATTCTCTGGGATTTATTTCATTGTGGTGTATCTTATGTATGACAGCGCCCCCCCCCCGGTGGGTGCGGACTTGACATGGCACCTTGGACCTCAGTGGACACCCCTGAAAACTTCAGGGCCAGTTTTGTGGACAGCCAGCCAGCACATGTTTCCATAACAACATGCGGCTGGATATGGATGACCTGCCAACTGGCGCTAGTCACCCGGCATCCGCGAGATAATCTCCCGGAGCGCCGATGTTGGTGAACGAGCCAGCAGCCGGCCTCTCTGACTGCTGCCACCTGAGCAGGCCATCGTCACCCCTTCACCTCTCCTTCCTTCTTGTCTGCTTTTCGGTTAGGACGCTGTGCTTATGATCGGACGGTTAGTAGTTCAAAACCCATGTTTGTGAAGGTGGTTAATCGTCATTGTTGACGCACACGGTGCAACGAAATGTGTCCTCTGCTTTTAACCCATGTGACATCGTGACACAGCAGGGGGCAGCTACTGTACGTGAGCGCCCGGGGAGCAGTGCTTGGGGATGGTACCTTGCTCAGGGAACCTCAGCGGTACTTGCGGGTTGGGAACTTGAACCGGCAATCTTTCGAATACACAATTGTGTCCTTAACCATTTTTCCACCTGCCTACCTGTCTGAGTGATTTTACCACTGGGCCCTTGAGCGAGGCCGTTAACCCCCGAAATCAGACCCAGCTGGGAGTGAGGAAACAGGCAGCAGTCTGCCACATACAGTATCCAGGGGCTGTGGATTACCCCTGTCTGTGTTCGGACTGTCATTCAGCAAACAGCTGACCCCCCCATCCCCATTGCCTAGGTGCTCTCTAGCTCAGCACCACCCCAGGCTATCAGGCTGTCAGCATGTGTATATCTATCCAGTGATCAATGGCTAACCCCCCCCACACCTGCCTTGTGCCTCATTGTAGCTCCAACCCGCCATGTAAATACAGTGGGGCTGGACACCATGCCCCCCCCACCCCCGTTAAGTTTCCTGTTAAACCTGACATGCTGGAAGGAGATGAATTACAGTAACTCCCATATTTTTAGTGAGTGACTGGACATTAAATCTGAATACCGACTGGAAAGGAGATTAACCCTGAATATGAGGCAGAGATGGAAGTGGCTTAGGGTCCGTTGGGTTCACCCGAATCCTCAAGGAACCGCTCCGGGTTTTATGCAACCTGCTCGATTTTTCTGTAATTCTGTGGTGTGACTCAATCACTATTCATACAGCCATATATGATAATTTAGTTACTCAGATTACCATAAAAACAAAATTTTCCAAACTGAACAATTTTTATGGACAAGTATTTTTGTGATATAATGAATGGTTTCGTTTCTGAAAACATGAGCAGGTAGCAAGTTTTCCTGCGTAAAATAAAAACGTAAAACTTTTTCGTTTTGCGTGGTTACCTTATTTGTTACAGCACTACCTAAGCAGGCAGCAAAGTTTGCCATTGATGCACCGGATGACTGGGAGACTGGGAGATGATGTCATCGGCCACACCGCCGGGCTGTCCCGGTAAAAGCCCTTGCTCCCGCGGGGTACCACAGGGATCAGTGCTTGGCCCACAGCTCTGTATTATTTACCCTTGTCCTCATGGGAACGGTCTGGGTGTCTGCTGATATTTTTGGCCTCCCTGATGAAGCCAGCAGCTGGCAGTTAGCCTTAGGCCCATTCTGCCTTCTGCAGCCACCGGCCTGACTGACATCGCCTTTGACGTTTTTATTCCCAGTGCAGACACAGCTTCCCACTCCAGCTTATCCTGGCTGCTCTGCTGCTGGCTGCTCTGGGCTCCAGCTAAGGATCTGGCCGCGCTCTGACCTTTGACCCAGCCGCCCTATCGGAACAATACTCCTGTGCTTTCAGTTACCATATATTTTACCATCATTAAATGTGTTGCCGGATGATGGACTTTACTTTTATCTAGGTTTCTTATTTGCCTTTTTGAGAGATCTTTAACAAAAAAAAAAGCCGGGGTAGAATTTACTATAGTAGACATACGTCCATCCATCCATCCATCTATCCATCCATGCATACAGCTTGGGGAATATTTTCGTGCTGAATAAGCTGCTGAAAGACGAGCCCACGGTGCAGAACACAGAACAATGGCTAAAGAGGCTGGGATTGTCATTCGAGCATCTAGTGTTTGAGATGTACAGTCAATATTCCTTTTATTGTTTGGAGAGTTGAAAATGGCCTGTGATACTTATAGCATGTGATGTTCAGGCCATGAGCAGATGCAGAGCCCTAAACAATGCCGTAACATCTGACAATAGAGGATGATGACGTTCTTATGCAGAAGGAATTCCATCAGTCCAAGTGAAATGATTTATCATTTAATAATTGATTATATATACGCACACACACATACAGTACATGCATACATGCACATATATACAAACACACATCTCTGCAAAAAATCTTCCAGGCTACCAAAGAAGATTATGTTTAATTTATCTGTATATTGGTCACAGCGATGTTTGCAGTCATGCAATATACCCGCGTATTTGTTGAGCTGCTGGGGAAATTTAATGAATACATGAGAGATTTGGGAACCAAAGCTGTTTTCTTCCAGCCAACCAACGAAATATCAGTAACTATTTGGAGAGCACACAGATAAAAACGTATATTCTTTTAATTCTTAATTATTTTATCAGTTCATTTGCATATATTCTAATGTAAATTTTTTTTTTTGCCTCGGCAAATATACACTTACTACCCATATTTAAATAGCTTTAAACATTTAATGCTTACGTGTATGAAAATGCAAAATACTGTTCCTGCTGTGGTCTCCCGAGTGCATTAAAATAAATGACTGGAAAACATTGTCTGAATACATGCCAAGCAAACATTCACAACCCCAGCGTTCCTTCATACTGTAGTGAAAGCAAAAATGAACCAACACAATTAACCAACAATCACTTTAGAGCACTTCAGAACAAAGAAAAACATCTGAAGTAAAATATTTTATGCCCTTTTATGTGTAAATAATTGGCCTACACTGTAGGGTGTTTCGCTTATCTGGGTCACTGTTTTTGCTGCTGGATTGATATGAGGGATTATAAACACACACGCACAGGCACACAGGCAGACATTTTTAAAACCAAATTTCCATCCATTGTCTAACTTACCAGCAAGCTAAATCCTTTATATCACCACCCAATAATTAAAATCAGCTTGAAGGTGCACCAACAATGAATCAAAACTAACAGCCTAGCTAGTTACCATAGAAACATGTATAATTATGATAATTACTATACAAACTGTGAATATCCATTCCCCCCAAAATTAAATAAACATACATTTAGATAAGATGAAGTAAATGATTTCTGCTGATGTCTTTTGAAGGTTGTCTAAAATGCAGAAAGGCATTTCTTGCATCAGCGGCAACGCCACTCCGTAGGCAAATGACATGCATCACTGCAGACTTTAAAAAATATGAATGATGTGCGGGAGAAACAGGCCGTGCCAGTGCAGCCACTACCTGCTTTGTCCACATGATGAATATTCATGAGGCCTCATTATGCAGTCATGAGCTTGGGTGGCACTGCTTAATATTTAGTAGCCGTCTCTGGTGACCAGTTGTGGCTCACTTATTCACTATCTCACCTTCATAGAAGGGGGCTACTCACTACTTAGTTTACGATTTTCAACAAAAAGATTAAATTTAGTCTTTGAACATTTTAAACAATTAGTTCTGTATGACTTCAGAATGTCAGTTTAATGGGAATTAGACCACAGATCTAATATAACACATTCTGGATGAGCTAAAAACAAACCTTTTGCCCAATTTAGAGTTTAAACTACAGATATATTGTCTTCTTAATAGTTTTCTATAGATAATGTAATGTTCTGTAATGTAAATCATATACAGCCTGTATATTACACAGACATTGCAATGCTTATGTATTCTGATAACCCTAAAAATGTCTGAAATCTATTGGTAATTGTAGTATTTCTTTAAAAGATTTCCATTTGTAAAGGCAGATAAAAACCAGGCAGTCCCTGCATGAGAAAAGGGCCTATAGTAGATGCCCGTGGGAGTGGCCTATGAGAGAGGTCTGTGGGAGTGGCCTGTGTGAGAGATCTGTGGGAGTGGCCTCTGAGAGAGATCTGTGGGAGTGGCCTATGTGAGAGATCTGTGGGAGTGGCCTGTGAAAGAGGTCTGTGGGAGTAGCCTGTGAGAGAGATCTGTGGGAGTGGCCTGTGTTAGAGGTCTGTGGGAGTGGCCTGTGAGAGAGATCTGTGGGAGTGGCTGCTGAGAGAGGTCTGTGGGAGTGGCCTGTGAGAGAGTTCTTTGGGAGTGGCTTTTGAGAGAGGTCTGTGGCCTAAAGGGAGGAATATGAATTCACAGAGCACATTTTGGAAAGCAGTAATGCTGGCTAGTCAGGTCCTGGCCTGAGAGAGGAATGAGAGCGAGGATGGAGAAGGGATTCAGTAGAAATTTATCTCTGAGCTGCTCCTCGTGAAGCCATCCTGGCTGTACACCTCATACCATGCCCATAGTCACTCTGTGCCACCTAACAAAGGGAGAGAAATACTTTCCGACAGCATCCTTGAATGATGCATTTTCTAATGAAAGCAAGTACCCCTGTGGGAGCTCCGAACCTCAAAACAATGCAGGGCACTTGATGCCAGTTTTTTTACAGCATTACATGCAACATTTTATATAGTAATATACGGTGTTTGGGCATCACCGCGGATAGTGTTTTATATAGTGATATATGGTGTTTGGGCCTCACAGCAGATAGTGTTTTATATATTGATATATGGTGTTTGGGCCTCACCGCAGATAGTGTTTTATATAGTGATATATGGTGTTTGGGCCTCACAGCAGATAGTGTTTTATATAGTGATATATGGTGTTTGGGCCTCACCGTGGATGGTGTTTTATATAGTGATATACGGTGTTTGGGCATCACTGGGGATAGTGTTTTATATAGTAATATATGGTGTTTGGGGCTCATCGGGCATAGTGTTTTATATAGTGATATACGGTGTTTGGGCCTCACTGCAGAGAGTGTTTTATATAGTAATATACAGTGTTTGGGCCTCACCGCAGATAGTGTTTTATATAGTGATATACGGTGTTTGGGCCTCACCGCGAATAGTGTTTTATATAGTGATATACGGTGCTTGGGCCTCACTGTGGATGGTGTTTTATATAGTAATATACAGTGTTTGGGCCTCACCGTGGATAGTGTTTTATATAGTAATATACAGTGTTTGGGCCTCACTGTGGATGGTGTTTTATATAGTAATATACAGTGTTTGGGCCTCACCGTGGATAGTGTTTTATATAGTAATATACAGTGTTTGGGCCTCACTGTGGATGGTGTTTTATATAGTAATATACAGTGTTTGGGCCTCACCG
>JAODKM010000032.1:18619642-18630851 GCA_026780845.1 Petrocephalus sullivani
ACAGGATGGTAATGGTGTGGTCATAGGCTGGTAACGGGCAGTAACAGGATGGTAATGGTGTGGTCATAGGCTGGTAATGGGCAGTAACAGGATGGTAATGGTGTGGTCACAGCCTGGTAACGGGACAGTAACAGGATGGTAATGGTGTGGTCACAGCCTGGTAACGGGCAGTAACAGGATGGTAATGGTGTGGTCATAGGCTGGTAACGGGCAGTAACAGGACGGTAATGGTGTGGTCATAGGCTGGTATCGGGGCAGTAACAGGACGGTAATGGTGTGGTCATAGGCTGGTAACGGGCAGTAACAGGATGGTAATGGTGTGGTCACAGGCTGGTAACAGGACAGTAACAGGATGGTAATGGTGTGGTCACAGGCTGGTAACAGGACAGTAACAGGATTGTAATGGTGTGGTCATAGGCTGGTATTGGGGCAGTAACAGGATGGTAATGGTGTGGTCACAGGCTGGTAACAGGACAGTAACAGGATTGTAATGGTGTGGTCATAGGCTGGTATCGGGGCAGTAACAGGATGGTAATGGTGTGGTCATAGGCTGGTAACAGGCAGTAACATGTAATAACAGTAAAATGAAGCAGTTAGAAGTCAGAATCACACAATAGCATTACTAGCAAAGGACCAGATAGCTTGTCCTTAATTAGGGCTAATTTTTGCTGAAAAACATGCATTATGCAGTGAAATTGATCTTATGTACTGAACCAGAGTGACATATTTTAGAAAAAGCACATCTCTCCCCGAGATAAAACCCGGGCAATCCAATGAATCAACAGTAAATCAAATGTTTTGTGAACAATTAAATTAACCGTGGTGAGTCACGTCAGAAAGAGGAACAATTGGCAGGTTCAGCGTAGTCAAAGCAGGGCTGCTATGAGGTGGATAGAAATCCTACTCATGGCCGAGCGGAAGCTTTTAATGCACACGTGGTGCAGGCAGGCAGATGTGGGGCTGTTTCAGGGTCACGTGAATTTCCGAAGCGCGCGTGTCCAGAATCGGGCTTGGAAGCATGGCCCCGCGGCCCTGACAAGGAAGTAACAGATCAACAGACCAGTCTGCCAGTTTTGCCAGTTTGCTGGTCTCTGGACTTTCTGTTTGTCTTGAGTTTGAAGCAAAAAAATGGCTATTTTATAAAAAATATTTAGAAACATTGATCACTTTTAAATGGGTGGCCTGGAATCAGATTACATATATATATGTGTGTGTGTGTGTGTGTGTGTTTGTGTGTGTATATATATATAATTAATCTGAAACTAAATTAAAATTTAAACTCAGCACAAAAATGTATTAAAACTTAGGCCTAATATGTATTACGGAACGAAACCCCAGAAGCCAGCCGGCTCTTAAATGCCTGTCAGCATCACAATGTAGAAAAATGTGAGCATTGTGGAAAATGCAGAAAAATGTTAACAATTAAAATATTTTATAATGCATTTAAAGAAAAATATACTTCACCAGTTATAATTAATATGTATGATGGCAACAATAAAAAATATAAACACTGCGAAAGAGGTGTACATTTTATGCAAAGCATTTTTGCGATTCATTATACAAACGTAAAAAGTATGAAATTGCTTTCCGTGTATACTTTTGATTTAAATGGATATGTACCATAACTCCGGTAATCACTGCGATAAATATTAAGGTTTTGCATGAATGGGCTGCGGTGTTTTAGGTAGTTACCTAGTAGTATAACTTAATCTGCCCGGCTGAGTCTAAGATTAATATCTGTACTTATATGAATGCATGAAGGATGTGCAGTATAATATTCATCCATCGAGGTGTTGAGGCAGCAGTAACATTTTAGTGATAAAGTATGATTGTGTGTCATTGTAGCTGTCAGGCAGTCAGAGACGCCGCGATAAAGCTGCCCCTGTGCCGATATAAACGCCGCTGGGCCAAGCGCAGTCCACCGTCTCATCCGTGCAAACCTCCCGCTCCGCCGCTTCTTTATATCGAGGGTTCGGTACGTGCCTGATATTCATTTAAGTCTAATGTCAGTGTTCCTTTCTCAATGTCCCTCCTAAGCGGAGTCCACATGTGAATTTTATCCACTTATTCCCCCATTGACAATTCTTCCTTTTACGAAAGTTTACCGTACCTATACATTGAGGACATCGAGGTCAAGCCTTCAGTATTTTTCAGTCCAATACCCATGGTCTATTATGGAGCACACCTTCTCGCCTCGGTCCTGGTCACGATTAAGGTATGGAAGCATTCAAAGCATGCCGTTTTCCTCGAAAGGTACCCTGCTGCACCGACTGCTACTACAGCCTAATCAGCCAATGAAAGGGCACGACGGAGCGGCGCCTAACAGCATCGCAGGGCCCCTCAGAATCTACGGGTTTAAGGCTGGACGGCATGCTGGCAGTATACACAGTTGGCACGTTTCTAAAAGAATATTTTATTATAAAAGAATATTTTTAAACGTGTTAAAGGGATATTAAGATAACTGTTATTGTGCTAACATTGTTATAACTTTTGTTATAATGCAATACAGGGGCATCAGAAGCATTTTGAATGTGGGGGGGGGGGACACACTGGCGGGGTGAACTAATATTTTATGTTAAATGTGGGGGGATCCAAACGAATAATTATGAAATTATGAATGGCGCCGATGCCCATGATGTAATACTTGTAACAACGTTTGATTAATGTTACAGTAAGAACGTCTTTTGACGATTTTTTGAAGGCCTTCACATAACATTGAAGTCCTGGGAACATTCCCTGTTAGCTGGACAAAATTATGTCTAGAATTATGTACATGGTCAGTGTGGTACAAATATCAAAAGTGGATAGAGGTGCATCCTGAAAGCCTCACACACATTTTTACTGTACATTCACTGTGTGATGCATTCACATTCTTATCATGTGCACAAATGAGCATTTGGAATTTGACAGTAAACACGGTCTCAGTCTCATGCAGGTGGACAAAATATTCCATGTATTCAGTGATTTTACAGTGCAAGTGAAATAGTTTGCAGAGCTTTATCCTGGCACAGTAATGAGCGAGCGGCCCTAGGCCATGTCCCACTTCATTCCAGCAGCGCTAAGACGCTACGCTAGCTGGGTCCTTCCAGCCGGCACAGGCAGTGCGCAGGACAGCCTCCAAGCCTCGCAGATCAGTCATATAAGAGCTAATCAATAATGCAGCTGCCCCGCATTTGAATAAACATTAGCAGCCCTGCTAATGAATGAGACCTCACATACAATTTGTCAGCGTCACAAACACTGTAGCTCTTTGATGGTGCTTTTCTGAAGTCTTATTGTTCTTTTTTAATGGGGGTCTGCTAGTCAGACCATGAAATGCTACCGGGAATGTTAGAATCTATGAACGAATCAGATTCATTATATCATCAAGGTTTACATGCACAGCGCTTAAGCAGGTCAGTGCCTGCGTGGTTATGTGTGGTATCACAGAGAGCGGCCGCTGGAATCAGGGCTGAGGCGTTGTGGGCAGCAGTGTTGCAGATTTATGTCGGCTGCGATTCGGAAACCGATGCGGGAGTTTGGGAAGAGCACCAGAGACATGTAGCTCCCCCTCCTCAGAATAACCCCTGTGTGCCGGCCCTGTGTCACGTGGGGCGTCATGAATCTCACATCTCTCATGTTTTTACATTTGATTTGCGGGGACTGACAGGTCACAGCTACGCACCCACCTTTCTCGATACGCTGTATCTTCTGTGGTATTACAGTATTTACATTGCTGGATAATAGCAAGAGCAACAACAATAGTAATATTATCATTACCGCCACCATCATCATTTATTATTAAAAATGAATTATAAATGAAAATAAACATTCAAGTCTCAGAGACATTAATGAGAAACTCTTATATTGGCACCGATTTCATAGTATTTTATGCATTTGTATAGCAATAGGTCCCTTTTTCCTGAGCCGTTCGTCTCTGTCAGTCAGCTGCTTTCTCTGGGTGACGGACTTGAGGCAGAATCTTCAGGCACCTCGCCGCGTGACGTCACCACGGCAACGCGACGTGCCCAGCCTCCAGAGGCGGAGAGGAGACACGAAGGTGCGAAGGATGAGTCCTGCAGGCACCCCAAAGAGCTGAGACGGCGTCAGGAAGTCAGGGAGCGGTCACAGCGGGGCGGGGCTCTCCCCGTGCCAGCCACTGGCGGAGCGACTTGGGATTTCCTCGGGACACTCTCGAGAATGAGGCTGTGCCGGTGATATTTTGTCTGTTCCTGATCTCTGCTGGTGTCAGCTGCTCACAATATCAGGTGAGGGGTGTGTGATTAAACCCCCCCCCCCCCACCTGCTTTATGTGTGTAGTGGGTGGGGGGGGGGCGACGGCTTTAAGTGCGCGATCATGGCGCTCTCTCGTGCCTGGCTCTTTCATTCGCCAGCGTCAGGTTAATGAGCCCACCGACCCACTTGATGTTGGAGAGTCCGCCACAAAGAAGCTCCTCATTAGAGGCCGGCTGGCATGGCCCCCCACACAAAGGCGCATTCACTGCGCTGCATGCCTTTATGCTGCGCCAAGCTGCCCGCCTGTGGCACACGCCCTGGCTGGGGGCCAGTGGCAGCCTCCATCCCACCGCCCCCCTTGTCGGTGGCCGCGTGGCCATGCTGGCTTTGTGCCAGGGGACACCGAAAAACACATTTATTAATAATAAATAAGAAACCTGGCTGCCCCCAGCCCCCACTCTCGCCAGGCCTGGCGCTGCTGTCTGCTGCCCGTTTCCAAAAACAGCTACAGAAAAAACAGGCCGCTACTCAGACAGGATTGCAAGGATCGAGTGCCCCATGACAGTGAGCGGGTGTCCCGAGCTAGCACCCCAAGGCTGTGAGTGAATTTCCTGATCCTGTGAATGAGTGTCCTGTGGCCTGAGTGAGCATCCCTAGGCCTGAGTGAGCATCCCAAGGCTGTGAGCAAGCGTCCTGAGGCCTGAGTGAGCGACTCGAGGCTGTGAGAAAGCGTCCTGAGGCCTGAGTGAGCGTCCCGAGGCTGTGAGCAAGCGTCCTGAGGCCTGAGTGAGCGTCCTGAGGCTGTAAGTGACCGTCCTGAGGCCTGAGTGAGCATCGCTAGACCAGAGTGAGCGTCCCGAGGCTGTGAGCGGGCATCCTGAGGCCTGAATGAGCGTCCCTAGGCCTGAGTGAGCGTCCCAAGGCTGTGAGCAAGCGTCCTGAGGCCTGAGTGAGCATCCCTAGACCTGAGTGAGCGTCCCGAGGCTGTGAGCGAGCGTTCTGAGGCCTGAGTGAACGTCCCGAGTCTGTGAGCGAGTGTCCCGAGACCCGGGTGAACGTTTTGAGCTTGTGAGTGAGTGTTCTGAGGCCCGAGTGGGCATCCAGAGGCCATGACTAATCTCGATAAACAGCCCAACGGCAGGTCTTCCCACGCCTGGAGAGTGTTATCAGTGGACGAGCAGGTGTGCCTGTTTAATGAGGATCTTGCAGGGCATTGTGGGTATGGAGCCGTCATCCTCAAGCACAGCTGCGCATGGCTTCTTCCCCCTTGCTGCACTATTCATGAGATCGTGTGTCTCGTGGCAGCGGTCCAGTGCGCGGGTTTGACCTCGTCGGCTGACATTGAGCTTCCCCGGGCCCTCCCGCGTAATGAACAGGGCTACGCTGGATGGAATTACATCGGCATTTATGGCCGTTTGGCTCATCGATATTTTACACGACATTTTTTTATAAATCTAGAGGATGTTACCCTATACGTAGCTGGTGCTAAATTTGTGCATCTGTCCATGGTCCTGAGTGTGCCTCTCACACGCACACACATGCATACGCACACACTGCTGCCCTCCCCCTGCTCGCTCTTGTTCTTAAACACCCTCCTGGCGAGCTGCACCTCCTGTCACAGCACGGTTCATACGCGCTGTGCACAGGCTGCAGCCCCATCTGTGCTGATGTTACTGGAGCTTTACACATCCCCGGCGTGCGTGCATGCTGCCTGGGGACCCGGCACGTGGCATGCGGCCGCCTGCACTGCGCACTTCTCCTCAAGGTCTCCCGGCCTCCTTCCCTCACATGGCACGACACGGAAGCTCCTGCATTCCTGCACACAGGAGCCGCCATGTAACTGAAGGCAGGACGGCTCACTGTCACAGTATCATACTCTTATATATTTTTAGTAACCCTTTGGGCACTTTTGGTGTCCCTGAAAGAGCACGGTTGCCTGGCAACCGCCCCCGTTGCCATGGCGACTCCACGTGTAAGCAGCTGCGGCAATCACCATTAAGTCCCGGTGCACATTTTGCCCATTCCTGCACACGGGCCACAGTGCGGCAGGGACAGGAAGTCACCGGGACCGCGGCCACCTCGAAACATATGCCCATCAGATCCAGAGCAGCTATGAAACGACGTCACCTGGCACCCAGCTGCCTGAGAGCTATTAAGCAAATTATTCTCTTCCGAGCAGTAAATTAAAACAAACAGATTAAAAAAAAAACTTTAATTCAAGTCTCAGTTCTCCAGGCATACATTTGATTAATTTGAATATATTACCACCTTGATTAAGATGCGTTTCACCCCTGAGATGTTTTTGTCCAAAGCAGTGTAGATATACAGAAGTAATGATGCACAGAGACATGGTCACAAATGTTTCCGGGAGAGGACATGCCACCTTGCACTGGATCTCTGCAATATTCAGGTGATGTAGAGGTGCTAAGAAGCATTTCACCAGCATCCACACTCAGCATCTACGTGAAACACTCAGAATTTATATGAAATATTGGCCACTTTATTAGGTTTCCATAAATATAGCATTTAATCATATATTACTGTAAATGTGTGCTTAAATCACCTTCTCTGATCACATACAATCACGATTAAATTCCTAGCGAAAGAAGGTGAGCTTTTCCGCTGAAGGCCGGCACGTAGGAGAATAAGCAGAATAAAGCTGCGCCCGCCTTCGGGGGTTTGCTGAGCAGGCTAACGGCTAAAGACGGTGGCGGGAGGGCAGGGAGCGCAAAGTGACTGAAATGCAAAGGGAACGGGGGGCCGACTGAGACGCCGAATGGCTTATAGAACCAAGGTGATGCGGCGTGGAAGCCGGCGTGTTCTGAAGCATTCTCGTACGGGAGACGGGGACGTGACAATCGGAACATCGATTCTGCTCAATCTGTCATTTTCTTAGTAAAGTTTTTGTCACTCCGAGGGCAATTGAACTGGCAGAGATGAATACAGATTCTTTGAATTTCGGGAAAGTTAAAATAATAGGCGTCACGAAGCCTAGCTAATGGCTTTGTTCATATTATATAAATACAAGCTTCTGAAAGTCGGTGTCTGACGGGCTGGCCGGCCCGTGGGCGGAGTCACGGCATCCGTGTGGGCATCTGCCATGTCGCACACGGCATCCAGGCTCCCTGCTCCTTCATTTAGACTGAAATCCAAAAAAAACAGAGGCTGTCTCAGCACAGGGTCGGCGAAGCCAGAGCAAATGGAGGGATCGGGAGGAAGAGGCACCTCCCTGGAATGCGGGAAGGGGAGAGAGGCTCGGCAGGCCGGGGGGCCGGGGGGCACTGGGTCTGCAGTCGTCTGTTAGCGGCTGAGCGCATGTGTGTGTGTATTTAGGTCAGGCGGCAGAAGGCGGCTGATTGGCCCGCAGACAGGGGTGTGTCGCTGTTTTAGCCCATTAATAATCCCCGGTGTGCAGGTTCACTTTTCATTCAGTCAGCCTCCATCTCCCACTTATGCCTTTCACTTATTTCAGTTATATTTTTATATATAGTTATTTTAGCTATATAATGGCACTCTGCTGCATGCAATTAAATTACTGCAACGATATGACTTCATTAGATATAAATAGTTGACGTTTTATACAAAGGAGGACTTAGGCATAGAAGGCACTTCTTAAAAATGCCTCTCTCTCTATCTCTCTCTCTTTCTCTCCTTCTCTGATGTTGTTATTTGGCTGTAAAAATGACAATTGGAAGTCCTGAATGTCTACAAAGACTAAAAAGTAGTGCGGCATTATTTTACAGCCGCGTGACGTCCCACACATTCATCTTGACTAGTTAGCGAATTTTAGCGCTTCAGAAACGGTTTAGCGGAGTAGCACTTTGTCACAGGCACAGGTGACGAACTGAAGGGCGAATGTACTTCAAATTCAAATTTATACTTTCAAAACATTTTACACAAATAATGACTCCTATCTCATTTTGTGTCAAATTAAAGACAGTCACATGCACGCCATTCCCACATAACTAAAAGCACCGAGACCTCACCGTACCCACATAACTAAAAGCACAGAGACCTCCCCTTATAGCTCAGCACAACTCTCTCTGCCGTTTTGATCATTCGTTTATTTGGTCGACGTCCTTTTTGGGGAAAAGCAAGTAACAGAATCGATATCAGGAGATTACGGAATCTATCTAATCAGACCAAACACTGTAGATTATTCAAGAATCAGCCCATTGATTTTGCCAGCAGGACTGCTGCACAGATTACCTCCGGAGGAGAGGGACCCTTTCATCTGAGACCTTGGATGTCAGACTAAGACATGATAGCTGAGGTCCAGAACATGGGGTGGGGGTGAGGTCGGGAGTAATGCTCAGGAATCACCACACAATGCTGACGAGGAGGGCTCCCTCGCCACGGCCAGGATGAAAGGCAGAGGGCCTACACGGGGGGACTGGGAAATGGGGGGAAGGGGACCAGATGGCCTGGGGCCAAACGCCAAGCATGGCAAGGTGGGGGAGGAGATTCTAATGAGGACTTGGAGGTTATGGGGGAGGCGGATCCTCGATTTATCAGTATACAGCAGTGAGAAGCAGTAAAGCAGGGATAAAAGACAGCTAGCAGAGGGGGCTGGGCTGGGCTTCCTGCTAAAGATACAGCAGCTAGCAGAGGGGGCTGGGCTGGGCTTCCTGCTAAAGATACAGCAGCTAGCAGAGGGAGCTGGGCTTCCTACTCAACATACAGCAACTAGCAGAGGGGACTAGGCTTCCTACTCAAGATACAGCAGCTAGCAGAGAGGACTGGGCTTCCTGCTAAAGATAGAGCAGCTAGCAGAGAGGACTGGGCTTCCTGCTAAAGATACAGCAGCTAGCAGATGGGGCTGGGCTTCCTACTCAACATACAGCAGCTAGCAGAGGGGGCTGGGCTTCCTGCTAAAGACACAGCAGCTAGCAGAGGGGACTAAGCTCGGCTTCCTGCTGAAGACACAGCAGCTAGCAGAGGGGGTTGGGCTTCCTACTCAACATACAGCAGCTAGCAGAGGGGGCTAAGCTTCCTACTCAAGACACAGCACCTAGCAGAGGAGGCTGGGCTTCCTACTCAAGACACAGCATTTAGCAGAGGAGGCTAGGCTTCCTACTCAAGACACAGCACCTAGCAGAGGGGGCTGGGCTTCCTGATAAAGACACCACAGCTAGCAGAGGGGGCTGGACTTCCTGCTACAGACACCACAGCTAGTGTGTGTTATCCTCAGCACAACTGACCTGTTAAGGCTGTCATACACCTCGTTTTACATGGCTTGTGATTTGGGTTCAAAAAGGAAATATAACCACACATTTCTTTCTTAAAAGGAAAATTATACTGATCCATGATAAAGAACAGAATCATTGGTACATGTTCTTTGGAAAAGAGAGCATTGTCTCAGCAGACAGCAGGGCGAAATCTGTGTACATGCAACTGGAGAATTCATTGCTGGGCTCATCAAACCACATGCGACATCATAAATGCCCAAATGCCAGCCGTCAAGATCAAACAACTTCCAGCTGCATTAAACTAATATTGCATTGCACGACTTCACATTATATTTTGGATTTATGCCAGAGAAAGAACAATATATATTTGCGTGTTAGAGGGAAAGACATACGTACACTCATGTTTATTTAGTGTCGATGCCACTGATGCAAATAGCTTGCAGGAGGAAGACGAAAGTGCAGAGCAAATGGACCGTTTCAGTTGAAGATAACTCCACATTTGCTGTGATGTCATCTAAAATGTCTCAGAAAGATGCATAAGGAGAGGCTCCTGTATAAATCCAAGATGTAGTTTAATTCAAAAGTGCCCCCCATGATAAACATGATAAATATGTTCCTTTGAGGTTGCAGTCATGTGACCTGGGACATACAGTAAGTAGGCCTGTTAGCTGGACTGGCTTCGCTGGAGAAGGGTTCTAGGTTTGAAAGGCTATCAGCACAGTCAGTGCTCAGCTTGGTCTTGGCAACTGGACACATATTAAAGCTTTTAATTACAGCTAATTGAGCCTTAATTGAAGTGCTTCGCAACACATAATTAAATTTACAGTGAGTTACAGCTTGATCCATATAACACAGTTTATTAGTGCCATACTAGTTCCAGGTTATTATGACAAGATTTTACGATAAAAATGTAAAGGATTAACATGCATGACCACTGACGTTCTTAGGCTACACTGTAGCTTTACACTGGAATGGCTTCTTTGAGTATGACCCCTTCTTAGCACTTTCCTCAGGTTCCCTTAACAATGGAATGGACGAGAAAGCCAAGCCAGCAGAAAGGGAAGCCTTTTGTAGGACACAGCATTATCATAAAGGAAGTCTTTTATTATGGGTGTGTGGATGCAAGTGTGAAGGGGCTTCCAAACAATGGTGGCTGAAGAGGCCCCATCTCAGGACGGGCTCCTTGGCGCAACATTTAGATGCAAAAAATGCCAAAGACATTAATCAAGTGGCTGACAGCTGGCCCCACGCATTGGGCGGGAGCTCGCTTTGGACTCGGGAGTAACGGGTGATACCGCAGCAGGTTTGATGAGCAGCTCTGCCTCTTGTTTATGTGTCACACAGACTTCAGCTGGACAATTAGAGTGAATTTACCTCAGTGCCCTAATACACATAGCCAGTATCCAGAAACACCCGATTCCTGATGGGCATGGCGGCGCCGGCTCCCAGCTAGATACATACAAAAAGGATGAGATAAATAGAGAGAAAGAGGGAAATATGACAGAATAATGTGGCCAGGGGCTGCTGGAGAGTGCAAAGCCTGATCCAGCCTGGGAGACATGGTAATCCTCTGCCTCCATCTCCTATCCATGGCCAGACACAAAAAACAAATGTCACCCATACATAATAAATGCATCATAAATACACATGTGTATATCATTTATTAATGTAATTCAGCATAATAACAAACGTAATAAAACACATCATGTATGCAGCAGGCTGTTGGGGGGGGGGGGGGGGGGGGGTCTTTCCCCCCTTTTTCCCCCCTGTGAGGCCCCCCCTCCTCGTACTTCCGGGGGTGGATT
>JAODKM010000032.1:18630861-18649255 GCA_026780845.1 Petrocephalus sullivani
AACAGTGGCACAGACACACGACAAAGGGAGACGAAGACGAGGCAGGCGGGGGCGGGGGGGGGGGGGGGGGGGGCGGGAGGGAGGTCATTTCCCACTTTATCCACCCTGTGATGCCCCCCCGTCATGTACATCCTGGGATAGATTCTGGGTCATGTGACGCTGTACTGAATAACTACCTGGACGCTCGCCTTCCCTGGCCGCTAAAGAGTACGCGGGTAGAACCACACAGGTAGAACCACACAGGTAGAACCGCCAGCGCTTCACTTCATGTTTCCCATTCCAGAAGGTTCCGCTTACACATGCAGAGTTTGTTTCCTGCATCCTAAATAATGACATCATGTTACAGTTGCGGCTGCTCCGGCTGCTCTGAAATGGCACGTTCCTCAAGATGCTAGCTATTAAGAGTGATTATTAATGAAGGGGCAGCGTGAGTAAATTATCGTTAATGCTTCATTGGCGTTATTACACTTTGTAAAACTAACTTATCAAAAAACAACTCGCAGATCCACAGACAGACTGTAACTATTACGTCTTTCCAAGTTAAGAAAAATTATATATATATATATACCATTATGAATTAATTGTTTATTATGTATTTATTATACATAATATTTATATAACATTGTTATTTAAATAACAATTTATATATTTTATTTGTTTTTTTATTTCCAACAGCAATGGAATAAATGTTGTTAACCCTAAAATTTTCCCCATATCTTAAATAAACAATATGGTTTGAAATGGTAACATTAAACTGTTTAAATAACTTTGTTTAAACAATCCCATATATGCACTACACCCCCCTTTCTGTGCTGGGTTCTGTCCAGGTTTACTGGGTTCTGTTAATGTTATAACTTTAGATAATCTGTATGACATTGGCGTGATTTGTCCTGAACACAGCTTAATTTTTACGAATGCTTTTAAAACAGAATCTCTCTCTCTCTCTCTCTTACAGACACACAATAAACATGCATACTGTAAATATGAATAGCAGCTAGTCAGGCTGACACAACCGCCTGTCCGAATGAACACTGTGTGTCATCCGGACGAGTGCTGCATTTCATTCTAACTGACCTTCCGTCCATCAAATCCCTCGTGGAATAAAAAAAATAAGTGACTCTGAAGGTGCCTTTAAAGATTACCAACAAGATAATCAAACACTTACACTTGTACAAAGAGGTCCACAGCAAATTAAACCTGTCTCCCCAAGATGAATCACACCCCCACCATTGCCACTTAGGGGGGGGGGGGAGTGCCTTATCGTGTTACCTTCCCCTTCTAGGTCTGGGTGGTAAAGATCAGAAGAAGAACAAGAGAAATAAATTTAGAGAGTAGAGTACGCAGTATTAATAAACAAGCTATCAGCCTTTTCGGTCAATGGGCAATACCAGGCACAGAGGAATGACTGGTGTTTTAGATTGGCTGGAATTTCCATAAGGACGTCACGCCTGGTCAGTGAGACGTGATAGCGATCATGTACATCATCATGGTGATGAAGCTGAGCGGGAAATCAGAAATATGCAGAGTTTTTGACTCAAGATGCTCAAAGAAGCCAGGAAGTAAGGATCAAGGGGACTGCAGAAGTCATAGTTTCAACCACACAACATGCTGTTCTCAGTCACAGCTTGGGAATTTAGATAAGAGTACATTGGGTAAATTCATCTGTCTTGCCGAGCTTAACAGACCTATGTGAGATGGTCAGTTGATTGGATTTGGGGTTTATATAAGTTGGACAGCATGGTAGAGCCCCACACCTTGGCAGTTCGATCTTCTATCTGTATAGAACTTCCGTGGTGACCACATTTGTGCAGGGTTCCTTTGGGTACTGCAGCGTCCTCCAAAAATCCAAAAACACGCAGGTCAAGGAACTGCTGTCTTAAAATTGCTCATAGTACCCCGACACAACTCCATACAAGTCCGTCTTCCTCTCATAGCCACAGAAGGTCACCTTCCTCCCATAGTGTGGTTATTTGGGGTTGACTAAGTGTCTTTATGATGAAGGAGACCCAGGAGTACCAACAACAGCACGCTTGTATTGTACGTCACTCAGACAGTTCTCTCGAATGAGGACCCACCCTGCACTCCTTATACAGTCATTTCCAAGGTTTCCATAAGACAAGTGCAATTAGGAGAAACTGAATAGAAAATACGTTCGTGTTTATATGTAGTATGTTGTATTTTAAATGGTTTTGTTTTTGGATAAAAATAGGATGACATCAGCAGTAAAATATGCATATCCATCATCAACAACGAATAACTGAAATAATAAATTTGTATTATTTATTGTCACTTTAAGTAATTGTTCTAAATGTAAACATTTATGTGAAATTTATGTTAAAAATATTATATTTGCACAGTTTGCATATTTGATACAAGTGAATATCTAATTATATAACAAATTTATAAAAAAATACACATTGTATTACATAGACGGAATAATAACATATTTATTTATAAATAATTATTGGTGTGAAGGCTTTGGGTCGAACCGGACACCTGGGTTTCATTGCTATAATTCAATACCATGTGCCACTGTTTTAAAACACAGTGAAGGAGAATGGGCGGTTTGTCAAGGGTCTCGCTGCTCTACATAATGCAGACATAAAACGTGTATTGTCGCGTAACTGAACCGACGAACTCACCGCCAACGTCTGCGCCCTCATTAAGGGGAAACATGTGTGCAAGGGGCTCGTTTTCGTTACTGGCATGAAAAAATTAGTTTAACGGAGAGTAAAGTCAACGAAAAAATGCGTACATGAAACGAAAGAAAACGCCCAATGATAGCGTTCTGTACGTATGTATTAGGGTAAGGCAGATTTGATCCTTTCGCTTAATGGGACAGTTCCCAGTGTCCCACCGTATGTGTGTGGGTTTTTCTTTTTAATTCACCAGTGACACAGTGGCACTGTAAACGTGTTTTTTTTTCGGCGTAAAACGTGCATTTTCATTGTACCCCAAAGAAGAGAGAGCGGAAAATACATATTTTTAAAAATCAGCATAAAATTAATACATAAGGTCGACCCACTTAACTATTTGGCATTTATTGGCAAAACACTAAAATATAGATGTAAATCCTAAAATATAGTACAGGATGCCTTTGTAATAACTGGAAATTAATTTAAAAATTACTCATTACGTTTAGACAAATATATGAGAAATATTAAGATTCATTGCTACCCTACCAGCATTTCGATTAAAATACATTTACTTTATGAGATGTGACAGATAATAATAATAATAATAATAATAATAATAATAATAATAATGAACTCTTATTCCTGGCGAAATATTCAATAGCTGCGGAAGTGAGGGGCACCAAACCGTGTGTACGCTTTACTGTACACGCTATATGCAGATTTCCTGTTGTTACAGCCTAATTTCAGTACTATAGACGTATGAAAACGTGACACTTCCGCTCTTTACCACACGAACCTTAGTACCCTATTAATATTAAGCTCATTTTGGACATGATATAAACAACAATGCAGAATTCCCCATTATTACGTCGTCCATGTTTTTTTTACATAGTTATATAAGGCGATTCGCGGTCGTCAATAAAGAACTGGAAAAAAACACACGTACACGTAGATATTATGTAATATAATAGATTAAACTCGACAGACAACTGAATGGAAATTAAGCCTAAAGCAGCACTGTTATGTAACATTATTTCTTACGGCAAACGCCCTGCATTGTCAATATTCCCAACCTCACGCAACAAGCAATTGAAATAGCCTGCATTTTCCGGGCGGCCCGCTATCGGCCCCCAAATAGTTCTTACTTGATGTCGCATTTTTGAAGTCACGGCTTCACTCCGGACTGCACGCTACCCATAAAATCCGATTCATTCCTAACTATAAGAAGTTGCCCTTGCGGCCTACGGGCTGCTCTTGCATCTGGAAGGTCTGTCCTCTCTTTCTCGGCCCCTTATTCTTACCCCCCTCCCCCACCCTCCGGGAGAGAGGGGCCGCTGGTAAGTCCTGATTAATAAATGTTTATCTGTTTTGAAGTGCGGGACAATGGGGTCAGCCCCGTGACCCTGCGGAGTCCCGACCTTTATTTATGCTCTATGCTTTATTGTGGCACGCTGGGAAAGGGGGCTTTGGCACGGAGACCCCAGGCACTGACCCGCGCACATCCCGCGGATCCTCCATTCATCCCCTGGACCACAAGAGTCGCCCGCAGTTCCCATTGTTTTAACGGCAACAATGACATTTTCCCATGGAAGGCAAGTCTTTCGCGTTCAACGGCTTCCCATGCCTCTTAACAAATACGCTTATTGCAGACATGCTCTCAATACGTTCATAATTTAATTATATCTCTACTATTGCTGCAAATTTTATTTTGTAAAAGGAATTATTTACATAAGTAGTTGTCTCTTGGAAAAAATAACAGATTCAACAAATGTGTTACGGTATTTTATACGAATTAATGTGCTAAAGCGATGATTTGATGTTATTGTTGTATAGGCTAGGCCCATGCAATAGTACGCCTGTATGCACACGTTGGGAGCCTACATTTTGAGTAACAGATACCCATTAAGCTAGCGTTAGATCATATACCTGCTTTAGGTATATCGATTTTAACTGCGACACCCTTAAAGCAATATTTTGAGGTTTATTTTCCTGTGATCGTTTTAGCACCAGGCGTGAAATATGTTTTTGGTATCGATTGTGAAAATGCGAGGAGTTCGTCCCCGAAGAATGACACAGTTAATCTGATTGTCCGAAATGTTCAGTGCAGCTAGATGTCCATGAAGCCTGTGCATCGGGCGCCACTATGCATGTATTTTTTTCACTTCATGACGAAGGAGAGTTGCACCCTTTTAAAAGTCAGTACTAGAAAGTAGAAAGGATGCAACCGAAGTCGACAGACCCTTGCCCGAATAAATTATTTACAGAACAGCGCAAGGTTTTGGATGTTCGCGACGTGTGACGCACCGCATAGCGGATGTGTCCGTCTAGCAATATTTTGCGCAGTCTCTGTGTATTTACTTGCAGCCATGTGCTCTTTCGTTCGCAACTACAATAAAATCATCTAGCTGAAGGTAAATAAACGCAAAATAACAAAAGATGAGCGGCGGATTGTGATGCGTCTGTAGTGGGTACAGTTTTCGGAGAGTGTTACCCATTGTTGTGAGATCACTACAGGATAAATTGCTGGGTCGATGACAATAAGGTCACCCATCTCTCATGAAATGAAACTCACTTCAGTTCGTTAAGCAGAAACGTTGATTTTATTAACTTATTTTTAATTCGACATTAATGAGACAAATGCTACAACGGCACAGAATTTGAAAAGTTAGGCATGAGTTGTTAATGGAGGTTCCTTCCTACGGGAATGCGAGTCCATTACATGGCATAAAGACTAAAACAATAGCTTAGGATAGGTTACCAAGTAGATGTTAGTGAATGGTGTAATCAGATTAAGCTTTCGACAGAACCTGCAATATAAATCTCAGTAATCGCTGGGTTGTAATTATTCGTTCTCTTTAGTATATACCAGTATTATGCTATTTATAAAATTTAATCCCTTCCTGTGCAGGATTTACCCCTTGGATAAATGCAGTTGGACTGAGCAAATGTCGAGCAGCAAAATGTTTTATAATATGAGGGGGAAATGGTATTATTCTGTATATGTTAGAATGACTTTTATCTCCCTGCCAACACGGGATCAATAAAAAAAATAACGAAGACACATTGGCTAGACGTGACGACGAAGGGCTTTCTTTAAGCCCTCATTAATTCCAAACAGTTTTTGTGCCGTATATGAATACCGTGGCAAAACCTGGCAATTATAACACGATACAGATTAATGTTCAGAGAGGGCCTTTTTCAATAAGATCATTTCAAAAAGTCAGTCATTGCGGATTCAGACAGGGTGTGTTTACTGGTATAGACTACAACAGATTCTCCAGTACAGTGCTTTCTAGCTGTATGCGCGTCTATGTGTTTTAAGAAGAGAGAGAGTGAGGAGGGAGAGGGGCGATTTAAGTCATTGTAATGCATAGAGCGACCTGCCCTCTTCTGGAAAAAAAAACGCCCGAGCCTTGCAGATACTCCAGCATCGGACTCACGCGCAGACCCGCACCACAGCCAAATGAGCGCCCGCTCTTCTCAGTCCGCATCCAAGTACCTAAAGGACGGGGAATACGGTATATTCCCCACAAATTACATGTGTAAACCGTGTGTTGAGATCCAATAAGATAGAGCTGTATATGGATACAAACCCATTATGGATGATCGACCATATGGCGCGGAGCATTGAAGGAACGATTGTAAGTAGAAAATCTCACGTTACATGTATTGCCTTAAAATAGGGTCAGTACGAAGTATGTATATGTATAGCTGTTTCGTAAAGAAGAGAGTCGCGGTAAAAAAAGGGTTCAGTTTGTCTCAGTTGCCATTGAAGGAGATACCCCCGTCTCTGGTGGATAAAATGGTTTATTTTATGAAATATGAAATTTGCTTCTTAGGAAGTGCACACGGCGTCTAAAATAAAGTCCGAACGCTTGCACTATATGCGCAAGTTCGGGAAATTGTGGCATAATATAAGCGAAGTGCCGTCATTTCGCTTCGAACGTTGGTCTCATTCTCCGTTTGACGCGCGCAAACAATGGAGGCGCTTATGCTGGGTCACCTAGGTCGTATGTTCAATGAGGGTTTAGAAAACAAAGTGTGGGACCCTAAATATGACCATTTCTATAAACAGAGAGACGCACAAGCCTTTAGCTTAATATAAATACATTCCTTTATGTTTACCTTATTGTAAATAATGGATTTAAATAATATCCAGTATTATGAAGTACCTGCTGACTGCTGACACGGACACACACGTATCCCTGGTGGGTCAAACGTTTGTTTTATGTTCGTTAAAATCATTCTGCTTTTCCTATGTTTCTAGAAATGCTGCAAAACACAACAACAATTAAGGAATTAACAACTACAAGGGAATTTATGGTTTCATTATCACTGCACAATTTGTTCTTATTGTTCACAATGAAACCCAAGTGAAAAATAACGGCAATACTGCAATAATATTTGCATAAGTTTAACGTTATGTTGGAGTTTTATAAATATTTGATATGGCTGTGTGGTTAATTTTATATATTTTTTCATTTTCTGCTCTTATGCATTGGCTCTATAGAAATGTGTCATTATAGGCCTATGTGTATGGCTTAATTACTATAAATAAAACTACCAATCTTAAGAAAACGTGTACCCAGCATTTAAATGCTACCAATTGTGATGCTTATGCACTAAAGCCTTCCAGAGCTACTGACATGAGCTAAACCAGTTTGCAGGGACAGATTATGATGTCTCCCTGGCATTTTATGCTAATGGGCCCATGCATACAGTCAGGAGGCTTATAGATTTATCTCCAGATTAGTTATTATGGCTCAACTGGACGTCATGACATAGAGATGCACACGAAATATAATTTAGAAAGATGCCATTCCAGCACTATGTCAAGGTTCCTGATATCATTCCTACCTGCAATTACTTTGTAATTTCAAAGATTTCAATTACGACCTTAATCTTAAATGTAATTCGAGCTGGATTCGAACCTACAGTCATTAATGAGCACATCTTTCGTCGTTTAACTACCCTATATTTCGGCTGCCTTCCACAGTCTGGTCTGTGCATGCATGAGGTGTTGAGGATGGGGGTTGGGATAAAATATAGATACCAAACGCATACATACATATATGCACGCATTCGGAAAACGTGCAAATACTGCCGAACACTATTTTTGATTGTATAATAATTGTATCACAGGATCTCGGTCAAACATAGTGGTCAAACACAGTGGTATATGACAGTGGTATATAACTTATTTGCAAAAAACACCTTTTTATCTTGCGAAAGACACTGGCGGCGAATAATAACCTGACGAAATTAGGATTTACATGCATTTGCGTTGGTTTCAAGGGCACAGAGAGATGATGGGGACTTTGGTAGGAAACATCTGTTTGCCCGGTGACGTCATGCCCCCCATGTAATCCTCTTGTGCTGAAGGCAGATGCCTTATTTGTTTGGCTCGAGAGCCATTAATCCCAAATTCTGGATCAGCAAGCAGGAGGAGAAGACTGTACGGACTGAGATCAGCACCACTTATAGGTTTCCGCGTGGGAAGCGATCATTGGCGCTGAACTGCACGGAGTCTGCAGCGTGCAGCCGGAATGCGACGGGTTTGTAAATCTCTAAATCCGGACCGTTATGTCTTACAGACTGGCTCTTTTGCGTCAATGTGACTATTACCAGATCTCCTCCTTCATTCCGACTCGCTGCGTACGTTCCTAACCGCGCAGAAAACCTGTACAATTTGACGGCGCGGATACTGACGTTTCTTTAATTTTGCTCCATAGAAGAAATGTGGTTATATGAAATGGAATACCTCTTCCAGGGACCGGAGACGTGCGATTAACGGAGCCTCATTGCCTGTTTCTCTTTTGTAGGTGTTTGAAGCGGAATACGGCCGTCAGTGATCCCCCTGGCCGGTGCCGGTCCTTTGAAGCAGATGAAATGGACCGCCCCTTTTGACCCAACTGGATTCGGGCTTTGCAATCACTTTGAATCAAGCTCCAAAAATACAGCGCCGCTGACGACGTTAACCCTTTGTGGCCGATGCGCCCAGCCGTAACGCAGGGTAATGGCCGCCTAAAGCTACTAGTATCTTTATGCGCCGATCGCCGGGGAGACCTTCTCGACGAGACTCGCCGGAATAAACGGTGATATACTGCGGAATTCTGTTCGCCTTTTTACAAAATAGGACAGCGATAAACAAGGTGGTGCGTAGATGGCCTATTTTTTAGCTATTAAGTTTATGTATATATTGCATATAGACGTAGATGCAGAAGACATTCGGAAAGGTATGGGAGTGGATGGTCTGTGCTTGAGACATTTTGCTTGGCAGCGGCACGAATCGGCTCTGATCCCCGGCTCCGGCTCTCCGTGTTCACAGCGGACCTTGATTTAATGTCATACAATTAAGGCACGCGGTGAATGCCAAGAGCGGCGCCTCGCGCCTCCGTCCCGCAGGAGCGTCCAGTAGGAGCCGCTCTACCTACCTGTGCAAGAATATATACTGCTTTTTAATAAAGTTACCTGGTGTTATATTACTGGCTTTGGTTTGCAGTGTTTGGTAACGAATTGCATGTGTCGCGGGTGTTAATATCTTTCGTGATGTGATGCATTGCTGCTGTGACGTGTAAAGCTCCGCACTGAATGGCCTTTCGACTGCTCCCGGAGCGCCGCGGAGCGCTGTCCGCTCCTGCTGGTGCTGAACTGCGCCTACGCCTACGCAAGTGTCCCGTTCGGGTTGGTGTGCCCGGGATGCCCACGCTTTCGATATGGAAAACCTGAGCGGCGGGAAATTCCTGCCAGAAGCCTGATTAACACACATAAAAGCCGCGATTTGCAAAAAGAAATGCGATTTACACAGACACTATATTAACCAAATGCCTTCACGACCCCTCCGAGGGCTTAATCAGTAGTTTTGATGATAATGTCAGGTACTTGGTGTATAATTTTATGACACTGGAATTCCATTGAATGGATTTTTAAATGTTATTATTTTTGAGTTTGTTGTAAATTACTTAAAGGATAAAATTCAAAAGAAGACAATAGATTCCGCTGGTAGCGATGGAGCTACAAGTACGGTAAATAAAACGGCTTCTATACAGCTAATACTGAATATAAATATTACCGAAAGTAATAAACGAGCAACCCAGAAAAATCAACATTATATATAAACGCATACAGAAAAAAATTGAATGCAATCCTGACACAGCAGCTGACTGGTTATATTACTAAGCAGGTACGTCTTCACCCTGATGCGCTAACCTTTATCCCTTGGGGTCAAGGCCTGAATAATCCGAGGGGATTAATCGGTTTATCATATAGTTTAAATGTTTCTAAGGTATGCATGTTACTTTAGTTAATGGAAAATAGGATACAGTAACCAATGAAATAACAGGTTTTTAATATACATAAGGGAAATGGTCATACATATACTAAGTTTTGCAGTACGAATGTCCATCCAGCTATCCATCCATCCATCCATCTATGCAAAGATCAGTGTGATAAGGATGCCAGTCCATTATAATGTGCACAAAAAGACAACAATTGATGTAGTCCACCTGGTTTGGTACTTTGGAAGAAAACCCAGGATGAACATGCAGATATCCCTCAAAGAGGGTGTTTATAATGAAACCCACAAGCCTGGAGGTGGAATGGTTATGCAACCTTTAAAAATCCTAATACATTATGATGCATGTAATTCATACAGAACATTGAATTTTCAGTCCTTTAATATAATTTGTTAAAGCTGAATTTATATTCTTTTCAGACTTTTTTATTCACATAAAAACCAAATTTTGTAATTTTACAACTCAGTAATAATACAAATTACTTGGTTAAATTTTATACTCAGTACCCTTTGTCAGAAGCAATTACTTAAGATAAATAGCAGTATTATTTAATTATAATCACTGAAATGGTCTGGAATGAATGGGTAGAAGCTTTTTACAGCCATTTTTTTGTTATTATTTAACAATCAGACCACTTTCACAACCTTAAAAACAAATTCTACCAGCTGTTTAGCTTGTATAAATCCAGTCCTGAAAGTCAACCACATGGAACAGTGGGTGGACCTCTGGCAGGTAGATCACTGCACCATTGACTTGCAGCATGTGACTTTGTATTTGGAGCAATGCTTTGAAGAACCTGGAGTTGCTGAAGATAATTTAACAACATTGATGAGCAGGTGATATGCAGTCCAGGGTTACCCAGACCGAAGCCCAGGGACCTCTGCTAAAGAGGGGCCACAAGTAATAATATTTATTACAATTTTAAACCTAGTCTTGCCAACCGCCCCGTACTTTATGGGATCATCTCATATTGAAAAATAAAACACTGTGTTCCATTTTAAACCAGTTCAGGAAGTTATTTGTCCTGTATTTTCACAAACTGACCGAAATACAGTTTAATCTGGAACATGCAACAGGAGGCCCCCTATCAACAGAACAGGACACTCTTCCTGGTAGGATGCAGGAATGGATGGTTTCTCTGAAATAAGGCACTGCTGACATCATCAGGCAACACAAATTATGTGGTAGGTAACAGTGACTTTGTATAAAGTTCACAAGTATTATGCTACTTGTAGAAAGGCTTTCTGCAATCATAGTCTTTGACAATGAAATGAAAGGCCCTGTCTAACACGGGGGTGAAGTCGACACTGAAATTATATTGTAGAAGCAACAAAGGAACACAATGATAAGCTGGCATGACATCTCAGTGAGATCCCGAATGGAGGATAAGAACTACCATTTTCCCTTGTTTGAACAAATTATTGACTTATATACTGAAAGTTGTGGTTGTAGATATAAAAGTGATTTTAAAGTAAGCTTTGTTAATGCACAGTAATGCCAGTTCTTTTCATTGGTCTCCACCAAACTCTCATAATCTGACCATAAAATGGTCTGTATAGTAGTATAATAATTAAAGCACTAATTGCACTGATTTTTTGGTTTTGAAGCTTTAATGCTGTGCTCTCAGACAGTCTTGGGATGCTTGCTTAATTCTATAGAAATGTTGCGAATGTATTGGTTTAATGACAAAAGTCCATTGTTTAACATGTCTGCACATATCTTCCACACAGACATTCCGTTCTGTCTTTGCCATTTCACCACTAATTCCAATCATAGTCATTGGCTCCCAAAGGGATACTAAACACAAATGTTTGGTGTTTTATGTTATTGCAAATGTGTTACTAATTAAAAAAAAAACACCCAATGAGACTGATTGTCGATGAACTTTTTAACTCAACAGCCCTTTTAGAACTATAATTTGGGTTTCAGTTTATTTCTACTTGAAATGAATGCATTATTTAAAATTACTATTTGTAAACAAATTAAATGCAGGTTTGTTATAAAACAAATAAATTTGCAGCATTTATACTGAATTAAGCAAGAATCCCAAAACTTTCTGTGAGCACTATACAGTATATACAGTTATGGCGGATATCGCTCGCATATGCAAATTGCACATAGTTATTAATAGTCATTGTGCAATCAAGAGACAAGACTTTTAATTGGTCAGCATTTTCGAATCAAAGGCAGCGCGGAATACTGGTGACTGTGATGTGGCTCACAGGAAACGGGCCAGGAGGTAGGTCACTGGTCTGAATGAAACGCGCTTCTAGGAGATGAGCACCTCATGAACACATTCAACACAGCAGCACGATGTGATCCTGACAGCATGACATTGACCAGTCTCAGCCCCCAGGGGGTGTCTCAGGTTTGGTTGGGGGAGGGGGTAGTGGGCAGGGCCCGTCAGTCCTATAGGCTACAGAGGCAGCTGCCTAGAGCGCCATCTTCTGAGGGGGTGCCAGTTTAGCAAACCGCCACCAGCACATGAACTGAATAACAATGTGTGCTGTGAAAATGCAAGGCAAGGCCTCAGGAATGCGCCTGCCTGAAATCACACTCTGACTCAGTGACTTGGCAATTGTAGCCTTGATTTTTATTTTACTGTTTTCCGTCATTCGGCATTCTTTTTTAAGATTTTTTCCCAAACGAATCAGATCCGTCCGTTGCAAAGCTGTCAGTTTAATAGGTACAGCCTGCCATCTGCTGGCAAGAAAGCAGTATTACAAGATAACAAGAGCACAGTTCTGCATGGGATATTTAGTCATACACATCTATCTATCTATCTATCTATCTATCTGTAGATGACTGAACAGGATAAGTAGCTAAGGAAAATGGAAGGATGGATGGATGGATGGATGGGTTATCATTCTATTACTCTAAGAGTCACAGCTTCATCGTTGGCCTTCCTTTTCTGGAATGTAAAGCACTGAACTGAGATATAAGGGAACCTTTAGCTTGGAACACACGACAGTTGCCCCACCCCTCCAGGGATAGAGATTTGAATCCTGTGTGTGTGTGTATGTGTGTGTGTGTTTGTGTCTGCATAGATCACATTTGAGCACCACAATGTCCCCAAAGTGTGGTAAAGCCTGAAATGTCCCTACTTTGGGGACATCTTTTCAGGTCCCCATTTCGATAACCTCAATTTTATAAAAATCCGTGAATGGAATCAAAAAAGTAAAAATGCGAAAAATCTTGTATTTGGGTTGTACACATGTACACTAACTGGCCATTTTATTAGGTACACCGGTTCGATTGCTTGTTGACGCAAATATCTAATCAGCCAATCATATGTCAGCAGCACAATTTATAAAATCATGGAGATACAGGTCAGGAGCTTCAGATAATGTTCACATCAAACATCAGAATGAGGAAGAAAGGTGAGTGACATTGAAGTTATTGGTGCCAGACAGGCTGGTATGAGTATTTCAGGAACTGCTGATCTACTGGGATTTTCACACACAACCACCCCTAGGATTTACAGAGAATGGGTTGAAAAAGAATGAAACAACCAGTGAGTGTTGGTTCTCTGGGCCTTGTTGATGTCACAGAGTAATGACCAGATTAGTTCCAGTTGATAGAAAGGCAACATCTAGCAACTCAACTAACCACTGATTACAAGCAAGGCATGCAGAAGAGCATCTCTGAACATGTCAAACCATGAAGCACATGTAGTACAGCAGCAGAAGAGCACACCTGGTGCCCCTCCTGACAGCTAAGGACACGGGCTTGGAAGATTGAATGTTGCCTGGTCAAATGAGTCTCGATTTTTGCTGCGACACTGAGATGGTAGGTCAAAATGTGACATGACCAACATGAAAGCATGCATCAGTCCTGTCTTGTCCTCTTATCAGTGATTCGGGCTGGTGCTGGTACTGGTGTAATTCTATGGGGATATTTTTTTTTTCAGACTTCGAGCCCCTTAGTACCATTTGAGCATTTTCTAAATGCCGCAGTCTACTTAAGTATGGTTGCTGGCCATGTCCTTCCCATTATGACCACACTGTACCCAGCTTCTAATGGCTGCTTCCAGCAGGATAACAAAGCTCATGCCATCTCAGACTAGATTCTTGAATATGAGAATGAGTTCACTTTACTCAAATGGCCTCCAGAGTCACCAGGTCCATGATATGGTGGAATGGATGATTCGCATCATATCGGTGTAGCAGGCAAATCTGCAGCAAATGCGTGATGCTATCATTGTCAACAGGGAACAAAGTCTGAGAGGAGCACTTCAATAATTTTGTTGAATCTATGCCATGAAGAATAAAGGCGGTTCTGAAGGCAAATGGGGTCCCACCTGGTACTAGCAAGATGTCCTTAAAGTGGCTAATGAGTGCATATGTTACATTGTGGGGACCAATGTTATTTTGACCTTTTATTTAGATTTTTCAGTCCCCACAAGGACGAACTCAATTTTTGGCATGCAATTAAAGGACTACATATGCCAAAAGTAAAGTATTTTGTTTGGTTTCTTATGGTTGACATTAGGGCTAGTAGGGCTTAAGGTTGTCTAAATTGGGATTAAGCTTATGACCATAAAAAAGAATAGAGAGTCCCCACAAAGATACAGATTGTCGCCATAGGTGCCTGCCTGATGCAATCCCATATGTATTGTCCCCGTTTGGCCAGCAGGTGTCGCTGGTCGTCCTGTTTGTCTGTCTGTCTCTGTCTCTGTTGCCCCTTAGTCCTTAGTATATTTGCTCGCTCCCCAGGCCGCTGTGTGGCTTACTGGGTTAAGTGTGTGGCCACCATTCCCTGTTGCTGTTACTTTATGTTCTCCTGGTTTATTAAGTGTATATATTCCAGTTACAGTCCCCTGTGTTTGCTCTCTGGTTTAATTTTGTTCCAGTATTTATGCCCCTGGTTTTTAGTCAGCCCTCAGTGTTTAAGATTTCTTAGTTCTTGTGCTTGTTATTTGTAATTCACTCCACCTGTTGTGTGTTGTCCCATACCGCTGTTGATTGGTTAATTGAGTTATGGTTCCCACCTGCCTTGCGTCACGTCTTGTTAGGTGGAGATGAATCTGCCTGCCCTCCTTCTGTTCCTTGGTGAGTCATTGCATTTGTTAGGGATGTAGCTGGTCTGAGCTTATGCTCATGTTACCCCATTTTGTAGCTCTGCTTGGGTTCCTAGTCCTGCTCCCTGTGTTGTTCGGTTTCCGTAGTTTGTTTGCTTTTGTTTTTCTGGTTCCTTTAGTTATATCTTCCATTTTGTTTTTGACCCCTCCTGGTCTTTTTTTTTTGTTTAATGAATTGTGTCCGTCTAACTTGGCCCATGTGCTAAAAGGGACATTTGAGTGTGCTAGATATGCAGTGCCTTCTGTTCTGTTTGGGTCTGTTTAGGCTATGATGTCCTCATATCTGCGTTGGGTTGGTTGTTGGGCTGTGATCAGTCCCACGGAGGGGTGACATTGTGGGTATGGCTTACGACCTGCAACATCGTGGGTGCAGCCTTCAATCTGCCACTATAAAAGGGCCGGTATGGGGAGCCGACCCATTGATGGACTTTGGCTTTGCCCCCGACCGCAATTCGCACCTGGCTTAAATAAGCAAGCTCACTCTTTCTGTCTCTGTAACGTTAGCATGCCCAGGGGGGTTAGGCAGCAAGCTGACCTTGGATCCCAGAGGGTTTTTTTCTCCCTTCCTGGGAGATTTTGGTTCCTCTCCTGTTATCAATTTGCTCTTTCTTTCATTTCTTTGTCTTTAATTTTCTTAGTTCTACTCTGGGTGTGTTTCTATTTTTTGCATTATGCATTTTTCAAACTCGGCCCAGTGTTATAATTTCTTTGAAATACCCTGGAGCTGAAATGTATGCAAAAAAAGTACTATTGCCTGAGCTGTCCTTGTATTTTATAGGGAAACTGAGAGTGTGTGTGTGTGTGTGTGTGTATGTTTTCATCTCGAGATAGCTGGGTAACTTTTGCAGAAAAAAAGAAACATTTTGTGACACCAGGGGGCTGTCGTGCCACACGAGGCACTCCCCGTATGTGTAGCTATATTTAATGTGTGCATCTGTGTATTTATTTAACATTGAATGAGCGCTGTGGCCGTGTAGTGTTTTACCATGAAGTGCATGTCTTGCCCGGTCTCTGTCGCACCGTGGTCCTGGGAAGCGCTTCGTCCCATCACTGTGCACAAGCCTACACAAGCCACCGAACCACAGAAAGCCTGTGTGACTTTGGTTTCCATTGGAATCCATTCTTACTCCTGAACCAGTCCTGCTATAAGTGATTTTATTGCAGACATTCTGCACAGTTAATTACCCTTAATTCAGCACTGGAAAGGTGTGGTTTGGGCTGCTGTACATAGGATCAGCAAGTTGCTGCTTCATCTCCCTGGGTCAGGACCGTAGTCTCACAAGCCGGCGCCTGGGCATTGCCCTTAGCCCACAGTTGCTCCATGGCCTGTTTGACCCTGCCGTCAGTTGTACATTGCATTAGGTTACGGTCAGGGTGGCCAATCTTATCCACAAAGGACCAGTGTGCATGCAGGTTCTAGGGTTAACCTGTCGATCAGAGGTCCAAACCCAGGCGTGAGGACATTTCAGCCAATCAGTCCTCTAATTAGTAACCTAATTGGGGAGTTACGGTGCAAAGCCTACATGCACAACAGCCCTTTCTGGATAAGATTGGCCACCCCTGGGTTAAGGTGTCTACTAAACGCTGAGCAAACTGTGACCTGACTGCATGCTAAAATAATCAAATATTCAAAATAATGCGACAAGTCAAGTTACGGAAACCTTCATACTATGTCCTCCAGGAACCCAGTCCATTGAAGCCTTCAGTGATCCAGAACCAGATTAGAAGGGATAGGGCGTGGAGGGCAGAGCTGGCAGGGTTAACTGCAACATTGAAATTAACCCAGGGCCCCATGGAGAGATCCATCTTCATTTGAGACCTTTGAAAAGTGAGATGGTAACACAGTATAATATCACCCAGCGCTTAATCAAAGGCTGAGCCTGCAGGACGGCAGAGTGCATCATAGCTGCTGCTTACAGTGGGCCAGTACAGGATGGTGGCAGTAAGGCTTCGTCTGCAATATAACAGGAAGGCGTTTCCAATTTTTAAAGGCTGTCAGGGGAATATTTGTCTTCGGTTGAATTACCTGAACACCCATTTCAGAGCACACGGTCAGCCTGGAAGGCACGGGGGGGTCTGAAACAGGGAACACACTTGCATGCATGACCGTGTTTTTAAACTCTGGGAAGAAGCCCATGGCAGAGAACGTGTACATTCCACGCCCATGTACACACACAAGGGGTACGAACGGAACCCACTTAACGGGGCTGCCTTTGGCTATAGGCAGCATTGGCTGTTACCCAGGGCACCCGAATTGCCCACGTTGCAGTGAAAGTGAAATGATCTTAAAATGTCTTCCTCGGGGGTCTCTCAAACAAAGCTTTGTGTGCGGTTCCTGAAAAAATCGAGCCAGCCCAGCCATTTACAAGTGGAGTATTGTCGAGACACAGTGCATGCATCCCCTGCATTAACCCATATATGGCAGTGTGACATAGCAGCAGGGAGCTCAATACGGCAGCCAAGGGGCGGGGCCTCAATTCGCTTGGGGGCGGGGCCTAGCCTAGTGCCTTTCAGCTCAGGGATTTGAACCAGCAACCTTGACAATCACCAGTGCATTTCACTGACCATTAGGCCACCGCTGCCCCACACAGCTACCGCAAAAAGAAGCTAGATATTCAAACGTAAGCCTTCTAAATGAATGTATTTCTGCAAGAAACCCACAGACAACACCGAATCTCCGCTCGGGGTCTGTGTCTTTTCAGCTAGGGGCTGATACACGCGTGGGTGCTGAATGGGATGTGACAGATTAAGCGTGCGGTGCCCAGTCTGTAAGCATTGGACATGGCACGGAGCCAAAGGCGGGCGGGAGGAGCTGGGACGTTCTGTGCTGCTGTTTCTCGCCCATCGTGTCTCATTAGCAGGGCCTGATTGGGCATGAAGGTGCTCTGCCACTGTCTGCTGATGAAGGAGCCGCCTTTGGCACTCATCTGTTCCTAATTCTCTTTATCCCTTCATCTGTGCCAGCCGAGGGCTTCAGACGCCGCGTCCGCCCAGCCCAGCGATCTGTTATCCGCAACCCAGGGTATTCCGCACGACACGACGCACTGCATCGGGGTGTGGAAAGCTCATTGGTTAGGGCATCTCTGGGGGGTGTTATGGGGGCGGGCGAGATTGGGCCTCCGCACATCCTGACGTGGGAGTCAGCGCGGAAGGGAGCATGTGCGGTGACAGCTTCCTGCCACAGCGTGACGCGTGGAATCCGCAGGTCACATGTTCGGGAGCATGTTCAGCAGAGTGTCGACAGCTGGAGAATCCCACCTTACAGGCCCCGTAGCTCAGCTACGCCCCCTGGGGGGGGGGGGGGGGCGGGGTCCCCCCCCCCTCCCGCCTGCTTTGTTTTGGGGGTAGATTTTGTTTTATTGTCTGGTTGGCCTTTCCCAAAA
>JAODKM010000032.1:18649355-18668018 GCA_026780845.1 Petrocephalus sullivani
ACCCCGGGGTCCCAATTTGCGGGGGCTTGTGTCGGGGGGGTTCCCCCGCGGGGAAACCCCCCCCTCCCGCCCCCGTGCCCCCCCCCCCCCCCCCGGGGGGGGGGGGGGGGGGGCGTGTGCTCCCTGCCTTCCAGCCTGCTTTGTATTGGATGTAGATTCTGTTTAATTGTCTGGTTGGCTATTCCCAAAAAGCACATTAAAATTTTATCCAAGCCTTCGCAAATTATACTTTGGGTTTTCACATGCCATTTAATCCTATAATAACTTGAGTGAGGTAATGGCCAGAATATGGCCGACTCAAATTCTTTGACCTGTCGGAAACACCACCTCACTGACTGGGCTGCAGCTCCACTGTCAGTCCCGTCCGTCCAAACCTCAGCCTTGAAGCTTTCAACAGTTACTCCCTGTCCTGGCTTCCATGAATGGTTTCAGTTGTAATTCTCTTTCTGTGTCAGCAGATGGCGCATTAGTCGACAATCTGGGATGCTATAATAATATATAAGCTCACAAAAGCACGTGGCTGCGACAGGTACTTCACAAAAAGGTTAATGAGAATATTAAAGCTGTACTTTTCGCGGTAACTGTTATACAGGGCACCGTTTCACGATTTCGGCAGAAAATAGAGTTAAACCTCACTTTCTACATCTAGATTAGTTCTTTTGGAAAAGAAATAGAGAGAGTGTGTGTACGAGCGTATATGTGCGAGTATATGATATGACATTGTGCGTATTGACAACATTTGGCCAGTAGATGGCAATGCGCGCCTAAATAACAGCATAGCATTGCCACAACGCTTCTTCTTTCTAACGTTTTGGGGTTAAAGTTATCGATTTGGTGTTTACCTTTTTTGGACATAAGACTGACTGTATTTCCTTTGTAATAATGGGAAACGCTTATAAAATAAATAAAACACACATGAAATCGTACGTCGGCTGTGCGTCCCCTAGCTGGCAAATGATGAAAGATTTTCACCAAAAAAAGCCTGCAAGCAGGTGAATTAAACGGGACAACAAAGGAAAGATCGCTCTGCTTTTAGTTGTGTAATAAGCGATAAAAAAAAATGTTATTCAAAAGTCTGCGCTTAGTAACACATAAGCTTGTATCTACAATTGTCTGCATCGTATGAAAATATATTAATATAACAATGCAATGATGTGCCTATATTGATTTTGCCTTATTTCCGTTTTAATCGCATTAATGGTGGCGATCATTTCAGACCGGTGACACGATTAATCGCTTTATAAATGAGAGACCGCTTTCTGTCCGCCTGTGGTCCGTAGCTATACCCATCAGTTATCGGAATACTAAAGGCATCAAAAAACTTTATTGTATACGAGTGATCAGACTTGAACATGTTCAGCTGGCATCGCCAAATGGCACGTTTCTACATATCAATCGATATATATATATATGTATATATATGATATAGTTTGAAGAAAAATCCCAATTAGGTATCACTTTAATGAGACATTTCCTATTTTACCCTGGATATTCTAACATCGTATACTTGACTATAGCTAGTGTACACTAGAACAAAAAAGGCTTTCATTTCAATGCAAATTCACTTTGTTAGTTTGCGCACTCCGCCTCTTTGTAGGGAAAGCGTAGTAAATTGTTAGGGTAGTATCTTTAAAACGGTCCCTTCAGCAGCGCTCATTGTGAATGTATTATAGGGAGTAATAGAGTGTCTCTCCCCCTGCTGAATGATCAGCGGAAAATAGCCATATGGTAAAATGAGAATTAGAGTAAAATGTAATGAAAAGAATTCGACACCTGGGGCCATCCTTGAGCCACACAATTAAAAGGTTTTTAATGAAATCGGGGGGAATAAATGTATTCACTGGGCCTTCTTACTTTCGCGATACCATTTAAATTTGCTTGGCAATTCATTTTGTGGGTAACAAAAAAAAAACGGAACCCACTTCAAAATGTCATGCGTTGAGCGGGTAAACGTGTAATTACAAAAAAAGACAACTGTAAATAACAGGTTATTACGTCTTTATCTATACTGCACACAATGCGCCGCTGTATTATTGACAGCACTGCAACAAAAGACGCATCATTAGCGAGGATTAAACGTATCGAATTAAGGGACTGGTTCTCACTGATTGGTTTTAGGGTAACATATATTTTGTCTGTCTGTCTGTGACGTTTAAAAACTTCACAACAGATTGACTTTGTTGCCCATTGATTAATTATAGGTGATGATACCGGATTCAAAAGTGTCAACATTTAGGACACGACATACAAAGGTGTCAGTCTTCGTGCATGTCGGGTCAAAGTGGCTAGCCGGGCTCCTAATACGGCACAGCGCCCTGCCAACATATGTACTGAGCTATCTATACAGATGGTGGGGCGAATAATAGACCTGGGCGCCTTTTATAAGGCTGTGCGCAGAGATCAGCGCAGTACTCGGAGCATCCAGGCGGAGGGATGCTCCGATGTTTGTTACCGAATTAATCCTATTAATTAAAACGTTAACCTGATTGGGTAGAGAGCTCCGTCCCACCGGGCGAATCTTCTTCATAATAATAACCTGCTTCGAGATAATGATGTAAGGCGACTCCCCCGTCCGCCGCCGCTGATGCTGCTTCAGATCGCAGCTGAGATCTAGTCAAGGTGAACTGGGCTCTCCGGAGGAAGCGGCCGTCGCCACACCTCCCTAGACAAGAAGAGCGGCGTCCAAGGCAACTTAGCAGCAAACTTACTGAGGCTCTGTGCAAAAGGCAGCTCGCCGGGACTATGGACAGGAGGATGAGCCTGAACGGGGCAGGAGACATTTTCCACAAAACTCTCAGCGCCGTCTCTAACAAAAAGATGGACAGCTTCAGGTCAGCCTCCAGCGTCGATCTGCCTTCCCGGGACCGTCAGTCGCCGACTAATTGTTTCGAACAAAATGAGCCGGACCCGATCCAGCCCGGGGGTCTGATCGGAGGGCGCGGAGGAGCGCTCGGCCTCCCCAGTGGATCTTTGTGCTTGAAGTACGGAGAAAGTGGCAACCGGACCTCGGCGGCGGAGAGCAGCGGCGGGGAGCAGAGCCCGGACGATGACAGCGACGGCCGCTGCGACATGGTCCTTATGGCGGACGGGAGGACGGTGGCGGCCGGGGCTAAAGCTGAAGGAGGTAAGAAAAACAAAGAGCAGAAAACGCTGCGGCTGAACATCAACGCCCGGGAGAGAAGGAGGATGCACGACCTGAACGATGCGCTCGATGAGCTCCGGGCCGTCATCCCCTATGCTCACAGCCCCTCCGTCCGGAAACTCTCCAAAATTGCCACTTTGCTACTCGCCAAAAACTACATCCTGATGCAGGCGCAGGCTCTGGACGAAATGAGAAGGCTGGTTGCTTACCTCAACCAAGGCCAGGCAATTTCTGCAGCTTCTCTGCCGGCGACTACAGCTCTCACCCCGGGCTTGGGGACTTACGAGCAGCCGACCGGGTACCCCTTCCCCGCCGGAGTCGCAGCGTCCTCCTGCCCCGACAAATGTGCCCTTTTCAACAACGTTACCTCCAGCCTCTGTAAACAGTGCACTGATAAGCCTTAAGTCCAGCCGAAATAGACTCGCTTAGAAAAGAATGAGGAAAAACAAAAACTTTCTTTATAATGAATGAAGATTCGAAATAGACTGAAGTCGCCGTTGCAACATAAACAACTTTAAAGGACTTGAATGGGGAGGAAACACGTGCCGAAAATGAGTAAACTTTTGTATCAATCGCAAAATTCATTAACTTAAAATACATTTGGTTCGAATATTATTGATTCTGTATATAACACATAATTTAAGTGCTGATGAGAACGAGAGTAAAAAAACTAAACAAGTTTACGCTTTGGTGAAAGAGTTAAAGGTTGTTTAAATCTTGTATTATACGGATGATGCGGATCCTAATATTCTTTGACCCGACAACACGCAGTTCTTTAATCCACTCGAATCTTTGCTGATGTTATTCAGGACTGCGAACCCGTTGTTTGATTGCATTTGTTCTTATTTTAAAAACTAATATAACATTTTATTTTCCAGTGGTACTCATTTATGAAACATGTAACATTACAGGCTAGCCTGTCTGGAAGTGAAGATGGATTTAAATGTGCTCAGGTGCAGCCACTTGTAAAGAAAGCGTTTGTCCGAAGGTTTTTGCCGGCTAACAAGCGCGCTGAATAACTCAAAATCTGCATAGTTTCCACGTTGAAAAACAGAGAAATAATTTTAATTCCACAGCAATTCAGAGGCGTGCTTTTTATTCACTTTTGATGGTTATTTTCCATCTATGAATTAGGTGTTGTATAAGCCAATTATTTTTGATTGCATGGTACATTTGAATTTTTCTGCATCGACACGGTCGCTGTATAAAATACGATGCTTACCCGTACAGTTTGACTGGAAGGCTAAATTAGATGGATCAAGCTCATTGTCAGGTCAAGATATGAAGTATTGTAGATACATTAGTCAGCATATGACAGCTGAGGGCATTGTGTATGTGTTGATATGTTGGAAAGCTTTATTAAAATATTTTGAACAAAACTAACTCTTTCGTCTGTTCGTGTGTTGCTTACTCGCACAGCCGTGGGAGATGGTTTGCCATGGTAAATATTGGGGGAACAGGCCTTATTCGGATTGGTTCAGATTTATTTTAATGATTTATTTGATTTTAGCTTCCGAGTTGGTTGTAGTTATAGAGCAGATACTGGATGGTGTTTTTATATGGAAAGTAACTCAAAGTGTTGCCTTCTTCTCTCGTCTGTGATCGTGTCTGGTCGTTTTTTTTCGGTATTAGTATCCAGCGCTTGTTGATCTCGGAGCTTCACCCCATGTCGTGGTTCATGATAAACACAGAAAGGAAAAGAATAATGAGAATGTCGTTTTCTGCCCCATCAGGACCTGTAACTTTTCATGCAACATAGCTGCCTTGGGAAGGGATGCCAGGCGTGGTGTTCCAGACCCCCGGGCTAAGAGCAACCGTCTCTCGGCATTACATGGCAAAGCTTTGCGTGCCCCTAATTATGATTATTAAAACAATTTCCATGACGGTGTCTAATAATATGTTAATTTGAAAACAACTGTGTATGAAAACTGTCGACTATAATACCTACATTCGTTTAATGAAACACATCGTTAAGGCAATTAAATCTCCTGGATATGATTAAGGAACATAATTACGACACTGTTCATTGGTATAATTGGGTGTCTTTAATCAACGGGCACGGTGATCAGCAACGCTGACATTAGTTTGTTTTGTTCAGTCTCTGCTGTCCATCAAGATGATTAGAAATGAAACACGGGGGGAGGGGGGTATATTTTTTTAAATGGGGCGGTGGCACTATATATACCGGGGGGGTCATTGTCTTATACTCGGCTTTAGCAATTGTAAACAGTCATACGGCCGAAGCGCAGTGCTAATTGATAGGAATAGCTGTTAACATGTTGCGGCACACCCGTGACATTCCTAATCCATTCTGCGAAACATTTATGAAAACACCTAGGCTGCATTTATCAGTATGTCCTAACTACATTTCCGTGCTCAGATTTCGTTTAGGGACAACATGGACGACTATATCATTCTTCACCTTTTTAGTAACCAAGGTATATGAATTTGGGCATTAGTCTTCACTGGCATATAAAAGATAATTCAAATACAATAATATTGCTTTTCACCTGGCGATGAGACTACAGAAATTGTACATTAACGAAAACTTGTATTTTTGAGTATTTATTTTTAATTCAAATATATAGTTGACACAATATAGGCCTAATGCAATGCGTGTATCTTGTATGTAATTTCTCGACGTAGCCAGAGAGATTTTAATGATTTTTTTAAAAGACCAAACTAGGAAAAGTCTCATAAATGCAACACTGGGAATATGTTAGACCTTTATAGGCCTATTAAAAGTACTAAAATATTTTTTTAATTAAAATAAACTTTTAAATATTAAAAACAACTAATAAGAGGTAGAATTTTTTAAATTGCATTTCATACGAGTAATTTGGCTATGCGTAATTATGGTGAAATTGTATAATTATTTAAGGGAGTACGGCTGCACATGATTTTGGCTTATTGTAACAAATTTAATCATGTTCTGTGTAACTCCTTGCCGAGTTTAATTGTTCGGGAACCGACTCAAAAAGTTATTCAAATGACCCCTAATATCAACTAACAAAATACTCAAACACTTCAAAGGGTTCCTGATTATTTATTTATTTGTTTATTTATTTTTAAATTGTTTTCTTTCATGGTTACTGGGCCCCTTTTAAGTGCTCATACTTCTGACGAATCTTCAAAAATAATTAATTTAAATAAAAAGTTCATTTGTTTGAGTATGCTGTAGCCTACCTTTGACTCGGATTGAACATCATTTAATAGACTATGGAATTAACATGTAAAGTTTTTTTAAACTATAATAATACTATTACATGAAATGAGAAATGCTTTTATTTAACGGATTGTCCTTACCCATATACACAATGTCCGGTATATTTAACGTAGATCACGTTGTTTCCCTGTTTGACACATTCCGCGAAGTTGACAGCACACTAACCAATCTGGGTTATCAAACGTTAGCTCACTATCTGAGTTTCCTATATTAAAAAAGATGAAAAACATATATTCCGGTTTTTGTATTTTCACGTAAAAGCGGATACAAAACGTTAAGTGCTATGAACAGAGCTGAAATGCCGAAGCTGACTGGCTCCCGAATCTGCGAGTGCTGCGTGTGGAAGAGAACATTCCTTAAAATTATAACTTTTATAAATTTTATAAATTATGAAACTTTTATAAATTTAGAAATAGTGTGCAAATGGGATACAGGACATGTGTGGCTCAGTCTGTAGACTAGAAAGCAACTGCAGGTCAAAGAACGAGGCACCAGAATATCAGACTATCATTTAGCATTTTTCTTCATATCCAAGCCTTTGGACCCGTATGAATCATTATTAATGATCAGCAATCACTAAATAAAGATATATTTTTTGGCGAGTATTAAATTCTGAAGTCTAGATATTCGATTGCCAACTAGACTCGAGCCAGTAATTGTAAATGAATAATATATTTAATTATGCTTTGTTCCCTGTAAAACTCACTTATTTTAAACTGTATTTCCAGTACAAAATTTCAGTAAACGTTAATCTGGCTAAATGCGGTTTATGACCTGCCATGCGAACATATGCGTTGTGTACACCATCAAGGTAACATGGTGATTTTTTCCCAAGCGTAGTAATTGTTTATTTATGCGAATAACCCTTTGTTAGAGGCGCCGACTAGCGCTTTCTGTTTTGGTAAGAGGACATGGCGAAATGATTATCGCGTTTTGAGGCTTCGCACAGCAGGGACAGGACAATAGCTCTCAGCTGTGAACACCTGTAGTGTTCATTAAAAAGTTTCTCTGGAATAAATAATAGATATTTTTTATTTAAAACTGCTGATTTTTTCCAGTCATTCTTCACTTATTAAAAAATAGACATTATATATTTGCAAATATTGATTGATATTTTTATAAAAAGGGTCACAAATACACCTACAAATGTGAGTTCAATTAGGCTGAATGCCAGTTAGCGCTGTGTGTGTGTGTGTGTGTGAGGGAGAGTTATGTATATATTACATTTTGGGGACTAACTGTGCCCACAATGTGATAAAAACCTGTTATTTTGTTATTGTGACTTAGAGGGGAAACTCTAATTTATACAAATCCGTGACTGCGGTCAAAAAACTAAAAATGCCAAAAGTGTTTTGTTTGGTTACTTATGGTTAAGTTTAGGGCTGGGTAGGGGTTAAGGGTGTCATTGTTGGGATTAAGTTTATGCCTGTAGAAATGAATGGACGGTACCCATAATGATATGAATGCAAATGTGTGTGTGCGTGTATGTGTGTGTGTGTATGTGTGTGTGTGTGTGTGAGTGATGTAAAAGAGGACTGACAATCAACACTTCGGTACAGTTTCAAAGCAGCCACTGGCAGGGTTCTGATGAGGCCATACAGTGGGCACCGGAGCCGCGGGCTCACGGGTCACCGAAACCGTAACAGTGTTCTGAGTGTCAAGAAAAAGAGCCCGAAAACAGGAAGAAAGCGGTGAGCGGCGAGGAACCGTGACTGCAGCCTAACACTCGCTGGCAGGGAGAGACGGGCTCTAAACGGTATGACTGCTAAAAACCATCAAAGCATGACCTCAGAAACGGCTGCAGAACTGAATCGGTACCGCTGCGTTCTCAGCAGAACTGCAGGCCGCAGCTTCACAGAGTTGGTACAGAAAGTCCTCGGATCCACGGCTGGCTGTACGGAGCACAAAACCTGGACCCTGAACAATAGACTGTAACATTTCTTTCTACATCGAGGTGCTTTTATGCTTGGAGAAGGATTCCTTTATAATGTCTGCTGCTTTGTGGTTATATAACGGCCCGGAAAAGCGAGGCCATTTTCCGGAGTCACTGTGTCTTATGGTACAGACACTGTTGCCTCGTGACGTTAATGCACTGATACACGGTGCAAAACAAACTCAGGAGTGCTTTCCACTGAGGGGCATCGTGCTTCTGCTGTGAATCCCAAGCGTGCCTCAGAGTCAGGGCAAGATCTCTGCGTTTTATATGCTGTCGGGCCGGCGAGGCCTATGGTCATCACAAGCTAATGCTAATCATAAACAATATGTGGGAAACTGCAATGGGGAATTAGCTCAAATGGCAGAGCGCTCACTTAGCATGTGGGGGCAGGGGGGTAGTGGAAACGATACCCACATTCGTGAAGCCTGCCACGGTGGTGTGTGGCTCGGTGGGTTGGGATTTTGTGCCTGTGCTCAGAGGGTTGCTGGTTCAAATCCCAAGGCCCGCAAATTAATTCTACTGTCATTCCCTTGACCAAAGCCCTTGACCCCTAATTGCTCCTTGGACTGGCTGACCCCATCTTCTCAGAAAGACTGGTTGGATATTGAAAGAGAGGAAATGGTGATACAGAGGGTACCTTTTCATGGCCGCGAGCTTCTGAAGTGTTTGTTTAGACTTAGACTTAGTAGAGCGGATGACAGCAGAAGAAGGAGAGACAGGCTAGCGGTGCGGAGTCGCAACAATGAATGCGCTGCTGGGCTAGCATGGCGCATTAGCGGTGAGGATCACACGGGCACGCAGCCTCGAGTCCTCAGATGGTCAGTGGGAGTATGTCAAACTAAGTGACAGCGATCTGTGCCGTTTATGTAACATAGGTTTTTGGCCGTTCTTTTGTGATATCTAGGTTTTTTTTTTGGAGTAGCCAAATCTCTGCAGAATAACTATTACATGTGACAGAATATGGTTATCTTTGTACATTTTCAGATTTTCAGAATAAAAGCCCTTGAAATAGTGCTTTTGATATACACCTACACACAGTGGGGGTACCATACAGGTGGGCATTGCATAATCACTAAATCTAATTCCTTGTGTTGGACGTTTTTGGACGTTTTATGTCTGGACTTTGGACATCAGGGCAGTTGGACATTTTTACAATCTAAGCAGAATTTAAAAAAAAAAAAAAAAAAACCTTCTGCAATTGAAACCTGTTTAGGCTGAGTGCAAACTGTAAATATTACACCCTTGAAGAGAAATGGACCTGAGAGCCTTGGCATTGCTGCCATCTCCGTTGCACGGTCATTTTAAAGTGCTGTCATGTAACCATTGACAGTGTGATTTACCTACAGAGACCACAGCGATATTACCTTGTCCCCTCTAATCCTAGGCACATAAACTATTTAAATCACTATGGATGAATAATGGAGCAAGATGAAAAACAATAATTTCCTCAGAATGATATTAGTATGTAAATATTGCCAGCAATTAATGTCTGAGGCCGTCCAGTAGTAAGATGTGATTCCAAAGAATACATTTTCCCAGTGTGAGTGCTTTCGGTATCACCCACAGGACAAATACGAGGTAAATCACCGCGGGACACTTTGCGAAACAGGCGGGGTTGAACACAAATGGCATCCAATCCATAACATGCAGTGTAAACAGACTAATAAAAACTATATCATGCTATTTGTATGAGTAACAAATGTGTTTTGTTATGACAAGTAAAGATCTGTTAAGGTTCGCCTTAATTTGCTGCAGTTACTGCAATGAAGAGCCTACATTGGTAGCTTGCCTTCTTTGGAAGTATTTACAGTACACTGTACAATGTTGAATCTTGCATCTTTCCAAACAATTATTTTAGACTTAATACTACCGTCGCATCCTCATCTATATTTACAATACCCATATTCCATGTATCACTATACAGTATAAACCTAACTGTAGATAGGTGTATATTTGTATTCGGTTGTTTAATTGTTTTTTGTCATTTTTACGTGCTTGACTATGAGTCATTCTGCATTTGACGTATATAACTATATAATCCTGATCAATAAGTTTCTGCTTAAATTGCCTGTTACTGATGGAGCTGCTTTGTTTTACAATCAGGGGTAAAAAGCTTGTTCTTGTGATATGCGTCTTGTGAGGGCAGCGAGCAGCTATCCCTTCCTGGGTGAAACGGTCCCTCCGCAGCAGCACGGGGCTAGACGGCGTGTCCTGCAGGAGGATGCGATGAACAACACTTACACTGAACTGCTCTTTGCTTGGGTAAACGTATGAAAACACTCAGGGCCAGAATGGATAGCAAACTTAGTATAGTGCAAGAATAATGACAGAAATCAACAGGTGCACCTAAATGCGAATTAATTTATCTGAGGCAGAGTGATTAGGGATCTCTAGGCGATTGTTGTAGTGACTGGAATATGGCTTCAGTGTGGGAGAACTCACTTTCTGCAAGTTTCTTTTTTGTTCACATGCACGGTGCACTTTTTATCGTCACTGGTTTTATCAGCAGAGTGTGTGTGCCGTCGGCTTATCATACACGCGTTTGTTTGGCTGCCCGTTTGGGGACATGAAGCGGGGAAATATTACAAACAGTCCGACTTTAAAGAAAGTAAATGGGCCTTAAGTGCTGCAATGTTCCAAAGTTTCTGACGGCTTCCTCTGCTTCAGCTTCAGCGTGGGCTCTGACGGAACCATATCCACGGAAGTCCCCGCCGACAAACCCGTGTGCTCACACGCACGCCCGCACTCGTGAGCGTGCCCAACACACCACGCGGCCTGTTTGCGGTGCAGAAACATCTGTGGGTGGCCACAGAATCAGACCTGAAACTACAACTGGGCGCCCAAGCATCGCTCTTCCCAAAACTAACCTGCATTTAGAACATTAATAGGCAGGAAAACCATGCATGAATAAAAATAAAAGATAAAAAAGCTTCTTCATAAGCCATAAAATAGCCCATTTATGGTATCAAGACTGAGCAGGACTCCTATTAAAAGGCTGATGTGATAAATGAGAGAGGCGATAAGCAGAGGACCTGTGTATGTGCGGGTGGCATGCCTACTCTGCCCTCCCCATTATGCTAACGGGCCACCCAGTCATACAGCTGAATTATTATCTGTGTTTCACTCCTTCTCCTCCCGAACAAGCTTTACATCCTCCAGTCAAGGGGAAGCCGGGAGCTTTGCGGTGAACCAATCGATCAGTTTAAACGGGTTTCCATCTTCTCCTTATGGGCCCACGTGTATTCTAAGCTTTTAGGCTGAGGGTGAGAGGTGCACATTTCAGGTCCAGAAAGGAAAAATCCAGACCAAAATTTAGTTTCAACCAAGCAGAAGTGTATAATACATTTGCTCTTCCTGCATGGACCCACACGCCAAATCACACTCTGCGTAGATTTACATTTACACCCAAACACATACATTACACTAGAAGAAGCAACAATAACAAACACATGCCACATAGGCAAGACATTTCTTTCACATTTAAAAACCTGTCCTGATGTCTTGGCCTTTGCCTGACAGGGGATATCCCAGAATTACAAGAAAAAAATGTAAACAACATCAATAACAACAGCAGCAACAACAACGACAACAATAATAATAATAAAAAAAAAATAATAAATAATAATAATTTTAAAGCCACAGATGGCTATCCTAAAATTGGTGATCATAACAGCAGCACGTGACTGTCCGCTAGCACAACTGAGCTTGATCATCCCCACCAGCGTGTCCCGTTTCCGCTCAGCACCAGTGTAGTACATCTCCCTCCCTGGGGTAAAGGATGTCCCGACCTCCTGTTTGCCCCTCAGTAGGAGCTGAGCCCACAGGGACCACGTCCAGGAGGCAGTGCTCGTGAGGTCAGCGCGGAACTGTAAAACAGCAATAAGGGATTAGTGACGCCTGGCCGTGGGCTACAGGGGGCGTTCTGATGAGGATTTACTGTAAGCTTACCCGGAATCAGCATGGTCCAAATTCTCATCATACCTACAATTAGTTTTATTTTCTTATGTTTGGCTAGTAATATCTAACATATATTGCTCAGTTTACAACCGGGAAATACTGTGCAGTGCTCTCTTTAATATTCTTTAATATTTTAATTAATTACACTACAAATTACATTTGTAATAATCTAGACAGTTTCTGACAGCTATAGAGAGTCATTTTTGTCAGAATGAAATATTTCCGGGAGAACGTTGTACCAAGCGGTTCAATATCTGTTCAATATATTTCAATACTGTGGACCTAGTGTAATGTTATTTAAACATTATGTAAAATCTGTCCATCTTCGAGTAATCAGATTTAACTGTGGTTTAACTAGTAATCCCTCTCTTTTAGTGATGCCATTTTTGTGAGATAATCATTTGAGGTTTTTTTTCTGGGGATTACACCTCCCATCACACAAAGCAGCTATTTACGGAAACTCTGCATTTGCTGTTTCTATACCTCAGATTTGGAGGTTCACCAGAATGTCTGGCCCATGATCTACAAGCATGTTGGAGAGGGAGGGAGGGGCTGAAGGCCATGTGGGGCGGTCTCCAGGGCGCCCTCTGCAGGTCCGGCTCTGCTCCTCACTTCAGTGCAACAGTGTTGCTGGCATACTGCCTCTGGTCAAGCTTTTTCTTTTAACTGTTCAGCTCAAGGAACCGGCAATGCAAAATGTTTGTTTTTGGAGTTAAACACATAACAGTAAAAACATCATCCTTTATTTCTGAGTGCGGTGTTAGCATTTGGCTAACATAGTGTTAGCATGCGGGAAGTAGGGCCCTGGGTCATCCTGAGCATGGTGTTAGCATTTAGCTAAAACAGTGTTAGCATGCGGGCAGTAGGGCCCTGGGTCATCCTGAGCATGGTCTTAGCATTTGGCTAAAACAGTCTTAGCATGCGGGCAGTAGGGCCCTGGGTCATCTTGAGCATGCTGTTAGCATTCGGCTAACACAGTGTTAGCATGCAGCCAGTAGAGCCGTGGGTCACCATGAGTGCGGTGTTAGTATTCAGCTACCACAGTGTTAGCATGCGGCCAGTACACCCTGGGTCACCCTGTGTACGGTGTTAGCATTAGCATGTCCTGATCACTTCCCACTTTTAATCAGGCATCGCGGCGAGCTGAGCGAGATCTGTCCTCATTAGCATGCCACTGGGTACCCCAGCAAAGGCGCATTCAGGCTCAGACGAGGTACATTCATTCCCCAGCTTTGATATTCATTAGCTGTGGATCTACAAAACGAAAAAAAAAACAATTGTGAGGATACGACACAGTTACCACGGGTCACTGCGGGAGCTACAGGACATGGGCCCGTGTTGATTTTATGGTGTGTGATCCTGGGGAGCATCCTCTAAGAAGGAGCTTAATATGAGTTTCAGCTTTTGAATAACTTATCATATTATCTCTAAAGCTCAGTGAAGGAAGTTTACTGTCATACCTTTGAATACAGTGCTTAATACATTCAGTAGTGTGATTTGGAAACATGAAGAATTAGGTTGCTTTCGATAAGTCCATGTGCTAAGCCAATCAGCAGTATTTAACAGTGAGCTGGGAATGTCCCATTTGGCCAAGTTTTCCACACCCAGGATGGCCAGCGGCCACCACTGCCCCAAATGCCACCTTTCGTATCTTTGGGCTTGAGCACCCCTGACTCGCTGCACCTCTCCACGCGGCGGGAGATTTTTTCTGGAGGGAAGATCGGCTGAGGAGCGAAGGAGCTACAGAGAGAGAGGGGCAGAGGGAGCGATAGAGCCCCAAGTCTGCCTTTGAACGCCCCCGTACCCAGGTTCAGCTGCCCGGGCACGTGTTCGGGGGAATCGCAGGCGCTGAAGTTCTCCTAGAGCCGCTGGGGTTGTTGCGAAGACGGTGCCAGGAGGGCAGGCAGGATGGGCAGCTCTTGCCAGGCCGGGGAAACACTGATTTCAGCGTAAATCGGGAAGGTCTAATAATACCCCCCCACCTTCACTTCTTATTTTCATCCCATGACCATCTAGCAAGAAAAAACGTTTACCTATGAAACAAAAGAATACCAGTGATTAAATGTGTTTATTACATAATAATAATAAATATACAAATCAATCACCCTTTGTGCTATTTCTCATGTAAAAATCCAAGAATATCTTTAAATAATGGACACATTGACAGGAATAGTACACATAAATACATAAATATAAAATAAATAAATAAACAAACAAACAAATAAAGGGACTATTTAACAGGTTAAAATAGTTTGACAGAAGGTATAAAGTACAATGTAAGATTGAAAGAACAGACAATATTCACAGATTTTAAACTGTGAGACAGAAGAAGAGGTTTGTGCTGCAGTGTCCGGGAAATATATTTAAATAGATTTAGCTTGGACTGAAATGCAGTGATTTTGTACTAAAATGTGTTAATTTAGCTTGTACTAAAAAGCTGTTAAAATGTGCAAATTTAGCCGCTACTAAATGTTCTGGAAATATATTTAGAAGGTACAATTTTAACTTTTATTAAAATATTCAGAATTTGTATTAAAATTTAAAATTTAGACTCCTGAAAATGTATTTAAAAGCCATTAATTAAATTTGAACATGAGTGTGCTGAAAATGCATTCAAAAAGTGCAAATTTAGCTAGTACTAAAATGTAGAGAAAATGTATGTCGATGCAGTATTTCTAATATTAGCCTATCCTGCCCTGAAAATTCGTCAGAACTGTGACGGATTGGTGCCTTTGGAAAGGGGTAACGGGGCGCAGCGGGGTGTGGGGGGGTCAGTGATCCAGGGCCCATGTGGCCGCAGAGAAGGAGAATCGAGGGACTGTTAGGGTCCATTGGACAGCAAGGCCTGCGGCACTGGGCTGAGCTCACTGCTAACACAACTTAGTTCATCAGTCCCTCAGATAGCTTACTGTTTACATGTTTTATTTTAAACACGTTATGTATTGTAAGCAGCTGCAGGTTAATAATCTCCCTTCCGGGGGGAGGAGAAACTCGTCTTTCAGGATTTAAGGGTTTCCTGTGTTAGTGTAACAGTTTAAATCACCAAAGCATTAAAACGAGCTGCTAGATCTATTAATATTCTTTTTACGTGTTTATTTTTATCGATGTTCATGACACACCTATATAATATGATAAAAACTGATTAGCAGAATTTGAAAACAAAGAAAATGTGACTTGAAAAACAGCTGAATATATTTGTTCTTACCAATAGGCGATTAATAATTAATATGTATTATCATCATTATCATTATTAGCATGGTTATTTTATCAATAATAATAATAATGATAATAATAATCACAATAAAGACAGTAACAATGATAATTCTAATAATAATAATTATTATAATGATGGTGATGATGATTAATAATACGTATACTGCATTCTTCTGAAGGTGACACCTGTGAACAGACCATGTAAACCCACAAAATCTTATTAGCATGAACCGCAAGCAAACAAAGATGCAGAAGGCATCTGAACCTTAAAGATCCCATGCTCCTCATCAGGGAAGCTTCTGCTATGATCTGGACATTTCTGCATGTTTCTGTGTCGACTTCAGCTGACATTAACTGGGAGTGAGGATGTGCTGAACGTGAGGAGCAGGAGAGAACAGCACGCACAGCGATGTCCCTGCGACGGGGGTCGGGGGGGGCTCATCACAATCCCTCTGATTAGATGCGTCTACCATCAGCTATTAACATGCGTGTGGGGATGGCAGCTTGACTGTCAGGCCCCCCCGCCCCATCCAGAAAGATGCCAGCGGTTCTGCAGGACATACAAAACACACAAAAATTGCCAGCTTTGCCCCTTAGAGCCATACAGTGTGCTTTTAAAAAGGGCCAGATTTGTGTGTGTGGGGGGGGGGGGAGAGACAACATTTCTGAGATGGACACAGCAGCCAGGAGTGGCCCTGCTGAGCCCTCGCTTCCGCTGTTTGTCTGGAGCTCGGCTCACAAAGCTTTCTGATGGAGCATGATGGGGGATCTGGCTGTCAGGATGCCCCACATGAATGGCGATTGGGGTGTCAGAATACCCCACGCGGATGGCGATTGGGGTGTCAGGATACCCCACACGGATACCGATTGGGATGTCAGGATGCCCCGCACGGATGGAGACAGGGGTATCAAGATGCCCAGGACATGATAATGGGGGTGTTGGTACCCTCACACAGCTGGCAATGATGGTGTTTGGAAGTCCCACACAGCCAGCAATGGGGATGTTTGGACGTCCCACACATAGTAATGGGGCTGACGGGACGCCCCACATGACCGGCGATGGGGGTGTTAGCCTGCGCTCACAGACTGAACACAGCCCCGTGTCCTTGGCGCCCCCCTGGCCTTCACCTTGCCCTCCCCGCATAGTGAATTTTATGGCTAATTTCCGGCAATTTATCCTGGCAGTTTCAGATGAAATTCCAGGGGGAATAATGTGCATAATTTGCATAAATCACCCTGATAGAATGCATATCAGCATGTAGCGCCTGTCTGCAGCTGCAACATTTACTTTGTAATCAAAACTGACTCTTTCCCGGCTGCGCGATCCCGCCCGTGTCTGTCGGGGGCTCGCGATGAAGCATCCCGGTCTGCGCGGGTAAAGCACGTAAAGCATGTGCGAGTGGCTACAAATGGCTGGGACAGGGAGGCCAGGTCGTCGCCGTAGCGATGGCTGACAGAGGCTGTGGGTGAGCGCAACCAAAGCATCAGGGAGAAAGTGCCCCCGCCCAGCCAGGAATGTGGAGGGAGATAAAGTGGTTGAGGATTCGCGGCATGGGGGCGGGGGGGTACTTTCTCCAAGCTCACGTCTGTCCTCAGAAATGAGGCTGCGGGCAGCCAGCGGCGTCCGGAGGCCGTGATCCGATGTGACGTTCCGGGGGGGCACCGTCGTTACTGCGATCAGGAGGAGTTAAATCGCCCTCGCTGGTGACGAAAGCGGCAGGATGGGGGCCGCGGTCCGTGGATTTTTACCGAGTGTGAAGAAAGGGAGAAAAAGAAGGCAGGAAGAGAGACGGGAGCTGACAAGGAGCGCAGGACGCTCGAGACGCTGACTCACGCGGTGGGCAGGTGCTGCGGGACACGCACTGGGGGACACGCACTGGGGGACACAGGCTGGGGGACACGCACTGGGGGGCACGGGCTGGGGGACACGCACTGGGGGGCACGGGCGGGAGGACATGCACTGGGGGACACACGCGGTGGGCAGGTGCTGGGGGACACACTCTGGGGGACACGTGCCGGCCCACTGCTGCTACCTCCCACACGCCCCCTTAAGAGTGACTTTACCCACAACGGTACTGTGGATATATGCACCACAGATAAGGAGAAGTGAGGGGCTGTTAGGGTCGCTGGACAGCTAAGCCTACAGCACTGGGCTGGGCTCACTGGCAACACACCTTAATTCATCAGTCCCTCAGATAGCTTACTGTTTGCACATTTTAAACACTTTGTATATTATAAGCGGGTATTTTCTGAAGGGCTACAGGTTAATTTATTAATGATACTCCATTATGGGCAGCCTGCAGCTGAGCGTCTGAGCCGTCACCTGTTTCATGAACAGAAACGTACATTTTACCATATTGTATGGTCCATACAATAATAATAATAATAATAATAATAATAATAATAACAACAACAACAATAATAATAATAATAATAATAAGCACACAGTGATGAGTGTGAGGGAAGGGAGAGACCAAAGTGAGCAGAGCAGAGAGGAAGAGCAGCTTCCATAGCAGAGAGCTGTGGAGTTTGGAAGGAGGAACACTGAGGAGCCCAGAAGAGGAAGATCTAAGAGCATTAGAGGCAGGTAGGGCAGGAGAAGGTCGGACCGATGGGGGGTTTTTAAGGGGTGAGGAGAACGAATTTGGAAGCAAAGCGCGCAGGACTTCTGCTCAGACCCCCGATCCGACAGCTCTCCGGAGGTTCAGCGGGGACGGTCTGGGGCTCCTCTGCTTCCTCTCCGGAGGCTCAGCGGGGACAGACTGGGGCTCCTCTTCTTCCTCTCCGGAGGCTCAGCGGGGATGATCTGGGGCTCCTCTGCTTCCTCTCGCCTACACGTGCCGGGGACGGTCTGGGGCTCCTCTGCTTCCTCTCGCCCACATGTGACTCTCTGAGGCTCAGTGGGGCTCCCAAGAGTGAGGGGGGGCCTGGGGGGGCTTCTCCAACAGACAAGCTGGTGACATTTAGCTCCCGTCTGACCACGGACTTCATGGTTACAGTTTATGAATTTCATAAAGATAGAAATTAGGGTGTATGGAATATGGAGACGGATGTACTATACAGGGAAATTTGGGGGGGGTACTTTAAGGTTTATCATCAGAGAAATCCCGTGCCCCCTCGGGGGGGGCGGGGGGGTGTGGGGGGGTGGGGGGGTGCCGCCCTCTAGGGGTAAAAGGCCGTCCCCGGCCC
>JAODKM010000032.1:18765681-18777408 GCA_026780845.1 Petrocephalus sullivani
GCGTGCGGCTGAAGCAGTGGGGGGCCGCTCTCTTAATCCCGGGCTATTTGGCCGGGGCCCACCCCGAACGAGAGGCTGCGTGCGGCTGAAGCAGGGGGGGGCCGCCCCCCCCCCCCCCCCCCGGTTCCTCCCCATATCACCTGTATGTTAGCGGCACTCTTCATCGGCCTTTGTGGCTCTTCCCCGCAGGCCCGGATCTCACCCGGGGTTCATAGTCTGCTCCCATCAGCGGCAGCCACGGAGGAGGTCCTCCAGGAAACGAAAGCCCACGCTGGCGGACGAGTCGGTGCCCAGGGAGCCGTCGCCTGGCAGCAGTGAGACCAGCCAGAAGATCAGCGCCCTGGAGAATGAGCTGGCCAAACTCAGGGAGCAGATTGCGCAGATCGTCCTGGCCCAGGAGCAGAGCGCCCAGGCTGGTAGGTCGCCTCCTCACAAATGTCCGGGGAGAAGCGCTCAAGCACGCTTCCCACGGGCTCAGCGGTAAGCAGTCTACCTGTCTCTGGTGATTAGCCAGGTTCACCGGTGTTGGACCCAAAGTCTAGTTTGTGATATAGGTGGGGAAATCTGGAGCTGGTTCTGCTGGGTGACGGATCCGTACTTGTCTGTTAGTGAGGTGTCATCAGTACCTGTCTGGGACTGCAGTGCTCTGAGGTCTCGCTCACATCTCTATACCCCCACCCCCCTCGCTTTAGCACCAACACCCACCGGACCCGGACCCGGACCCGTCCCACCCCCTCTGCCACCCCCACCGCCACCCCCTCTGCCAAGCCTGCAGCCAAACTCCTCGGCCATTGACCTCATCAGAGAGCGCCGTGGTAAGAAGGCGGGTGCAGGGCTGCAGCCGGAGCCCCAGGGGCCCCCGGAGATGCCCAGCATGCTGGAGGTGCTGAAGGACATGGGGAAGGTGAAGCTGCGTGCAGTGAGGTAGGAAGGGCTGCCAGGGCGCCCGCTTTGGCCACAGTCACGTCTTAGTGTCTTCTGACCCGCTGACCGCTGTGCCCCAGGCGCCCAGAAGGGGGCGACAGCAAGCCCAGCGAGCCTACCGATCCCGCAGCTCTCATCGCGGACGCCCTCAAACGCAAATTTGCCCATCGCTATGGGAAGGAGAGCCGGGACGAGGGCGACGGCCCGCCCGTGGACCGCAGCACTAAAGCTGACCACGGAGAGGCCCCCATGGTGAGCACCGCGACCCGGCAGGGAACCGCCGGTCTGCATCCTCTGCCTCTGTTTGTAGCGCTCACGTTGGGTTTCGCTTGTCCCCCAGTTCGGACAGCACATGCTCAAGTCGACTCCGCAGAGGAAGCTCCTATAGGCCAGAGGACTTGGGGGCGGAGCCTCCTGCAGTCACCATGTCCTGGGCTGAACGTGCGACCTGCCAAACCACGGAGCCTCCGCAACATTGTCCATTTGCTAGTTTAGTCTTATTTTAAGGGCATTTTTTCCTTCTCCCTTGAATTGCACCCCTATTTAATCCCTCTTGCTCCTTCCCTAACAGCCCAGATCTGGTGTTTTGCCTCCGTAAGGTACAGCCATCAGCGGTCATGTATCTTATCCGAACACTTAGCTGGACGGTTTAAAGTCACGATTTCCTGTAAAGCCCCCTCTGGTGGTGCTTAGAGGAAATGCCTGGAGAGTGTTATCTGTTATGATAGGACATTGGAATGTGTATGCAAAATATTGTCTGAATAGTTATTATACTTGACTATTTATTATTAGCTGCTAATGGATAGATGTTAATTATGTGCCATTTTGATTTTAGTTCTTAGCCTGACGGAATCTGAATGTTTGCTTATATTGATTGAATACACTAAAATTGAATACACAACTATTTGTGAGTGAGGCAGCATTGCGTGCAGCATACCTATGAGAAGATGCCATATTTACTGACGGGGAATGTCAGTGGCCTGGCCATGTGCCGTCTTCAGTTTCATTCAACACTTTGGGCTGCAGTCTTCAGATGCAAAATCCAAACTTTATAGAAACACTAAGGAACCCATTTCAGTTCTTTTTTGCAAGTTAGAACCTTTTTCTTAAAATGTTTAGTGTGCATAAATGCACATTGAAATTGTCCAGGGATCGGTCTAAGGTCCATTTGAACTGGTTCTTCAGTACTGGCAGAGATCACACAGTGGGCCAGTTTGAGGAGACACTAATTCAAGTGTAATGTAACAAAAAAACAAACTGCATAATCATGTTTAGTAAAGTTATATATTATAGTAATGCATTTTGGTTCATTGATATGTTTAACTTCAGGATTACTGGCTTCTCCGGCTACTGACACATGGTGTAGCAGTCAGACTAAGTGGTACAGTGATGGCCTAATGGTTAAGGAAGCACTCTTGCGATCAAAAGGTTCGATTCCCAGGCCACTGCTGAGTAGTAATGTCATATATGGGTTAAATGCAGAGGACACATTCTGTTATGTGCTGGTGTGTCAACAATGACAATCACTTCACTACAGGTACTGGCAAAAACAGATGGATTCTGTTGACTTGTATGAGATATAATTAAAAAATATCCCGACGAGCTGGTGTTTACAGCACGTTAAGTAAAGAATTTGTTTAAATTTATTTTATTAATCAAAATGGAACTGCAACAGGCATGTATCAAAAGGTCAATACAGTAAAGTTTTTCAAAACAGCTTTACACTGAAGTCTCCTCCCCCAGAATGGCTGTAACAAATTGTAAACAGTTTCGTCAAAACAGTCTTACAGCACTTACAAGAGGGAAAAAAATAATACAAAATTAGCTGAAATGAAGTAAAGCACCAGTTATCTGAAATACCAAGAAGAGCCAGAACGCCACGTTACTGTACAGAACCAGCGGTACCAGATGGCCTAATGGAATGTTAGCTGCTCCCACAATGAAGGCTGGCGAGCAGACGGTTATGGGTCAGGATGCACGTCGTGGAGTTAGGCGCTAGTTTGGTCACTTAGCTCTGTGCATAGTTAGGGCGGTTAGACCTCACCGATTCCATCCACACATTCACGGCAAGTCTCTGACACCTTCAGTCACCGCCTTTAAGAGTAGCCCAAGTCAAAGGTCACATCCACAAGCAAACGTCCCTGAGCAATGTCTGTTTTCAGCTGGTGGGGGCACCATCGCGCTTTCTCCCATAACCTAACCCCTCCCACCCCCCCCTCCCCCGGGCTCCGTCACCAAGCCGTCGTCCCATTGGCTGTCGAGTTGGAGCTGTGATCTGCAGTTTGTTCCGTTTCCGTGGGTCAGACTTCCCTAGCGGGCTTGTGCATAAAGGCATGATCCCCTTTCATCACGTTCTCTCTCTCTCTCGCACGCACGCGCACGCACACACACACACACACACATGCTGTAAACAGTCTCAGAGGCAGCGGAAAGATTGGGCCCTTTTGTTTCGAAAGCATCAGCAGACTCGTTCGAGCCTCAGCGAGCCTCTTCTCTGAATACTCACGTCTTCAAAACTACCTCCAGAAGCAATTAAAAATAAAATGGCACTTTCGCTACAGAGATTCCCTCTCGGCCTCCATTACATTTCAGTGTGAGATTAGTTAGGCCAGAACAGCATGAAGGAACAAGACCAAATAAATAAAACAAGCTGACTGAGGGCACAGCAGAAGCAGGGTGAGGTATCTATGTATTGCTGTATGTTCAGAAAAAATAAGGGTTCATTTTTCTTTTCCTCAAATCAGTGGTTTGTCAGGGTGGGAGGTATGCAACTCAGAATGGGGGTAGGCCACGGGCTGGCTGCAGCAAGAGCATTATAATCCCCACTCCCTCTCCCTCTGCTCTGGGGGGGGGGTCATGACCTTTGACTTCCCTGAGGTAATGCTGTGGAGTCGGGCTCCTCTGCGGACGCCTCAGCGCCCTCATCCAGGCCCCCCGCTGGCTCCTGGAGCGTGCCGCTCCATCCCGCCTTGTTGAGGCCTAGGTACCCCAGCATGGTCCGGGACAGCCGCGTGTCGGAGAAGCGGGCCCACTCGGCAAACAGCGGCTCCACCACATACGTCATGAAGCCTGCGGGGGCAGGACGGCCGGGTCAGGCCTCGGCATGAGAGCTCTACATGCAAGGCTCCGTCGGCAAGCCCGAGAACGAGCACCATGACCTCCGCTCGAAGGAGGACTGCAGGGGGAAGGGGCTTCTTTGAATCTCTGGTTGTTTTACGTTTCACGTTGATCTCAAGAGGGCTGGTTCACATACTTACAGTCCGGCAGGACTCCACAGTGGAGCTGGACCAACTTACCAATCTGAATACTGCCAACGGTGTTGGTGTGGCTGTCGCACAGAGGGCTGACTTCCAGGTTGTGGCTCTTCTCAATCTCACCTGATACCCAAGGAAAGGAGATTTAGTAAGGTGACCGTCACTTATCGCATTTCCTGTGAAAGCACTTTTGATGAGTTGTCCTGTCAAAAAAAAGCTGCAGAACTATGAAGACCTGTTACCCCCCCACACATAATTATCAGGGTCTTTTTTCCTTACTTACAAACATAGGGAAGCGAAGAATTAGACCAGCATTTAACCCATTACGTACAAATCTCTGTTCCATGACATTCATCTTTCCACGATAAAGGATTCCTGAAAAATTCCAGAGTAACTAACTGATGCTGATCTGCCCGATAAGGATTAAAGAGTCGTATCTAATCTTTTGGGCTCTGCTGAACCACAGGCCATACTGTCCAGATGGAGAAATTCTGGGACAGCAGTTAAGCTACTAAAAAGCTACTCGGCCAAAATCTCAGAGAGCAAGGTATGAAACTGAGAGGTATGAGGATGTCACCGTGGAGGAAAGATCTGAAGCTCTACAAAATATATCCGAGTTACAGCAGGAGACCTTATAACCTTCTTTACTGGAGTGCTACATGGACCCATTTCTTGTCCTGTTCCATGTTTATGTTCCTTTTTGGGGCAAACACCTTCTCCCGGTGCTGTGCCTACGAGCGGCTGGCTGGATGTTCGATCAGAGGGGTGGACCGACGTACCTTGATGGAAGAATTCCTCCGTCACCTTCTCACTCCAGTGTTTGCTCAGTTCCCACGGCCTGCAGGGGTTGCAGATGTCGGCACACTTCAGCGCCATCTGCGGGCCAGCGGGAGAGACGCGGCTCAGTGACAAAAGTGGGCGATCGGAAGTACGGCACACTGTCGGAGAGCAGCGTCCCTATTGGCGCGCGACTCACCTGCAGGACAAAGTGGCGGTGGGTGGAATTGGCCATGCACAGCTCGTCCTTATCCAAGTGCTCTCTGAACTTTGTTAGGTACTCATTCTGTCTGGTGATGTCCGTGGCCAGGATCAGGGATCCCAGCTGCTTCTCCATGTTCAGTCTGAAACACACCACCTCAATGAGGCTTCACCGGCGCCGATCTCATAACAACCACGAATGACCACACGTGGTATAGTACTGACCCATCTTCAGCAGGCAGGTGTGAAAACAGCCCAGACTCACGCAGAAGGCCGACCGCAGACCTCCAGTGATGGTTCTCCAGAACTGAGGTATTCTATGGTGAAGAAACTGGTCAGTTCCATTCAGTCCTGAATGGACAAGCACACTCTACCTATACTTCTGTAGACCTGCTGATGCAAACCAGAATCAAACACTAGGATTGCTGGACCCGAGACAATTAATTGTGATGCGCCACGTTAAATTTTCCTGCACAGCTTTTAGGACTCGTCCGCCTTAAATCAAAGAGGAGTTGGTACCAGCATCCGAAAGCTGCCCTGCAATGCAGAGGACGCACCTTGTACAATGCGGCTAAGTGGTGGTTGGTCTTGATGAGGAAAGGCTGGTTGACACCTGGGTGGTCCAGGTCGTGAGTGGCGGCTGCCAGCAGGCCCAGCAGGATGTCACAGGCAGTGAGGGACCTCGAGAGCTGCGCAGACACAACGTCAGAGTTCCTCGTAACATGCATCGGCACAACCGGGCAGTCAACCACCAACGTCAGAAGGTAAACGTTACAGAAACTCATTATATGAGTCTTCCTCCAATGACAATTAAACACGAAGAAGGGCCGGCCATGACTCTCACCTTCGGCTCCTGTAAGTAACAGTACATAGCCTGGGTTACGTCAGCAGCATGAAGAGCATTGTGGTAGGGGTTCTGACTGTGGTAGTCCTCCTGAACCATAACTGTCAAGATACACAGGTAAGCTTCCTCCAAATGGCCCACCATCACTGCCATAAACAATGTGAGAGGAGCTCACTTCAAAAATGCACGTCCTGGTTTGTAGAACAACTGCTTCTACCACCCAGGCAATAACACTCACTAAATAATTAGGGCAAGTGTACAAATATAATACTCAATTTTCCTAAATTTAGTTCGGACTCAAAGTCTAGGTCTGTTTACACGCAGGTACGGCGGTTCCGTCACCAGCAATATACAAATCAGGGAAGAAAATTACCTAAAAATCTACGAAGTTTTACCATGTCTAATTGGAAGAGCTCAATTAATCCATAGTGATGAAATAAATGAGAGGTCAGGGTGATGAGGCTGTTTCCTGTAACAAAGGGGGGGGGAGGGGCAGAGAGAGCGACATCAGGGGGAATGAGATACAATGTAGCCATTTTGGAGACAGTATAGATTCCAGCTGCTTGAAATGTTAGTTTAATTGTAGCTCTGAAACTCTAGATTTCTGCCATATAGAGATCAGTTTGAGAAGCTGTTTGCTGATCTGAACAGACTGGCAAAAACAGCCAACAGGGGGCAATATTGACTTTTTACAGAATTTTGAAAAGCAAACATTTGTGCTAAGCTGCATTGCACAAGTACTGTTCAAGACTTCAGAGTCTAAATTAGGTTTGTGCTGTCACTTCAGCACAGTAGGACACGTGTGCATATTTGTGCAAACTCTCATCTGAGACACGCACGCACGCACACACACACACACCCCTTCAGTCCACGTGAAATTCCCTGCATTATACCCGACTGACTGCTGAATTATGAAATGTACATATACATCACATGGCTCATGCCTCTGACGAAACAGGACTCTCATTCCGCACGTGTTTAACGGCTTTTATTACACAATCCATCTTCTACATTTTGTCACGATTAATGCAAGGAATTCAACTGGTGCAAAGCCAAAAATCAGGACCGCTAAATTTTTTAAATCAGTGGAAGTTACGGGGATACGTGAATGTAATTTGTACGCGTTGTCGAAAACGGCATTTCTACGTGGCTGAACTAAAAAGAGAAGTTGCTTAAACTTACCATTTGTTAATCTGTCAAAGAGGAAAATGTTGAAATTCCAGCTGCCGATTCTCTGCAGCATACACTGTAAGAATAAAGCAGTCAGATAGATATACGCCCGAGCCGCAGAGGGAGACCCCATCTCTCACTGGCTTCTGGGGCTCACCTTGGCCTGGCCCACGTAGTCGTCGTCGAGGATGTGGGGGGAGCCCCTGCCGCAGCGGAGGGGGCGGGAGGCGCTCAAGTACCGCTGGAAGCTCAGTAGCCGCCGGACGCTGTGGGTAGACGCAGGTGCGGCGGAATCGCGCCGGGCTGCGGAAATGGCCACCAGGGGGCAGTCAGAGCGCGTCCGGAGAGCGCGGCTCATAGGGAGACGCGTGAGAATTTATTGATAAGGGATGTTTCAATACAGGGAGGGGGGACGCGACAACATTTAGCACTGAATATCCACGATTCTCAAATGCAATATTAATACTAGACATGTGCTCTGTCCAGGGAGCATGCATGCAGTTTGTTAGAATGACCGCAGTGTAACAGCACATGACTCGCTCAGGGAAGGGAACGAGCTGGATGTGGCTACAGAGACCCATCATACTTACAGTGCAAAATTCGGAAATCAACACACAGGTACGGGTGAGAGCCCCTTCGCTCGGGTTCGAGGCTGATGCGGCTCCTCACTCTCACATCTCCTAGAGGGCACCAAGAACAAGGTCCTCAAAAGAACAGCGACAAAGAGCGCTTTGTTTTAGGGCAATGCGAGAGCCTTAGTGAGCCAGCGGGGGGCAGAGCCGGGCGAAAGCCAGGGGTCACACTCTCACAGTGAGACAGTGAAGCATTCACACGGTGCCCAGGACACAGCTGATTAATAGCCAATCAGCAGGGTGCGATACCGAAGAGTGACACCAAACGAATTCAGTAAGTCAGCATCAGAAAGCCACGCACGTTCCTGCTGGCATATTACTTACTTGTAAACAGCTGTTTGAATATTACACAAGCCCCTATCAAAATAGCAAAACTGTGAATTACAAGTCAGCCGAACCGTGTTTGAGCAACGTCACATAACAGAAGTGTGTCATTAAAGGGGCCAGACAGAGACAAACCAGGGGTTGCAGAGCTGGGCGTGCAAGTGATGCACAGAGACTGCAGACAGACCCCCCCCCCCCCGCCTTCCGAACGAGAAATCGCCCATTAATCCTAGTAAGCGAGCCCTTAAGGTGCCAGTGAGCTTTGACCAGGTGGGTCCACCTGCTCATCGTGTGCATTCATGTCGCACTGGAAATCTCTGAGTATTTCTCATAACCGCAAATTGCCGACAGCACCATACGGGCTCAGGGGACACTGTGCAGTTTGTCACCATCCCATCAACACCGTGAGTCAGTGTCACTGAACGGCACAGCCGGACCTGCCGTGGCTGCTAGGCAACAGCGTGTGTGTGCATCATATGTATGAGTGTGTGCGTGTGTGTGTGAGCGAGAGTGTATGGCTGCGTGCACAAGTGTTTGTGTGTCTGTCCTGAGGACTGACTGTTAAAGGACGAAGGTGTCACCACACTGCTTTTACAGCATAAAAGTGGAAATAAAACGCATCTTATTCTGGGCCCCCACTTTTGACGGGTCAGTGTTTTTTTTTTTCTTTTTTTAAATATGGGGGCATCTCAGCCATTAAGGGACAATAACGGTCCCAAACCCGCTGGTCCCACACCCTCCTGTGCCAGCTCACCATTTCTCACTGGATGTTAATAACCCAGCAACTGCAAGATTCTTATGCTTTTTATTTGCAGTCTAAATAACTCTTAAAAATTATTTTTTATTTTATATATATATATATAAACCTATATACCAACTCAGTGTTCATTATTAGCTGCAGACCAGATTAATTATCAAGCAATCAAGCATAATCAGATTTCACCGCGTACCTTGACCATTTCACATAATAGGGCAGTAAATGTGATCTGTCCTAAAGTGAAGGCCAGCAGGTAGCACCAAATCAGGCCCTGTGCCAGCATCAGCCTGGTGCCTTTAAGGACCAACGTGCACCCCGGGGTGACAGTATTCCTGCGTTAAACTAATACTTACAGCCAGAAGAGCAGTAAGCCATCCTTAAAACTCTCACTAATATTACTTAAGTCTTTGTTAAACGGAACACTAGTGATATAATGACTGGAGAATCTGGTTTAGTGATTATATAACATGTGATTAAGGGTTTAAAAACGCCTGTCAGCATAACGTGCCAGAGGAGGCGAGAAAGAATAAAGTTCATAAGCAAGCAGGAGACTGCTGGTGAAGACCGCCGCGAGCAGGAGTCTCCCGGTGCAGACCGCCGCGAGCAGGAGTCTCCCGGTGCAGACCGCCGCGAGCAGGAGTCTCCCGGTGTAGACCGCCGCGAGCAGGAGTCTCCCGGTGCAGACCGCCGCGTCCCCTCGCTGTCACCCTGTCAGATGCCTGCCAGCATCAGGACAGCCTCGCGCCCGGGACTCGCGCTGTGCTGGCTCGTGACCGCATTCCGCGGCCCGTGTGCTCGCTCCGATGTCAGTGGAGACACTTACCTAGCATACGGATGTAGAGCGCTGTCTGGTCAGAGCTGTCGTACGAGATCGCCCCACGTCTCTGCGGAGAAAAGAAGAATGCCAGTGTGGGGGTTAACAAATTATTAAATAAAAAGATCAAATGGCCTAAGGGGTGCAGCACCAGTGCCTGGAGATGGGCAGTGAGTTTAGCACAATACTTGTTCTGGTCCAATTCCTATACCGATATTAAAAGTATCTGCCGATACAGATACAAGCCCAAAATCTTTTCCCCTACTAAGCATTAAATGAGATAATTGAAATGTATGAATAGAAATAACATTTTGATTAAACTATCTGCATGACCTGTTGTAGCTGCATTTGTTGAATATGTAAATATAATGGTCATGTTGCTCAAACAGAAGCCATGCCACTGAGATACAGGAAGAAACCCACGGCCAGCATGATTTACACAAGGCTGCTTCATTCAGCAATAACTTTCACAAAAATGAACAATTTAAATCAGGGGTGGGGAACCTGATCCTTGGAGGGCCGGTGTGGCTGCAGGCTTTTGGGATGACCTCTCCATCAGCCAATAACAGTGGGTCCCCAGGACTGGAGCTGAGAACCACTGCTTTATTATTGGCTGACTGAGAGGTCATCCCAAAAACCCGCACCCACACCGGCTCTCCATGGAACCCGTCCCTGATTTAAATTAACTTAAAGTGCATATTGTGCGATATGTTGCCAAATGAAATATAACAAAGAAATCAATCATAAAAATATCAAAGTATACCCCAAATTACCATTTCTAGTCAAAAAAGAACGTATCCACTATAAAATATACGACAGTCCTACAGTCCAAAAACATGCTGAGGCTAACTGGAGTTACTGAATTGTGCATATGTGTGAGTGTGACCTGCAATAGGTTGGTGCCCCATGCTGGGTTGTTCCCTGCCCCCCCCCCCCCCACTCACTAACCTGAAGGGGACATGCGGTTATGGAAAATGGATGTATGGATGGATGGATATTACTTATGCCTAAACAAACACTACTGTACTGTACATATCAAATTACACCATCATTTCCTATCAAGATCTTTTCATATAATCTAAATTATGCCCCTGCAAGTTACTACTGTACAAAGCGGGAGCACTACATTTTGGACTCATTATTAAAAATGCTAAATTAACGACACTGAAAACGGCAAAATGCTAGTTTCTGCGATCTTTAAAGAGTTTCAAAAACATTCTCGTTGAATTGTTCATAGCCGACCGGCGAATACCAAATGTGTGAATTTGAGGGGGTTACTGTATTTCCGCACAGCTGGGAAATACAGCATCACGTGACCCTCACTTCCGTTTACAATGTGTCTAAGGCCTTTCTCGTGAAAATGTCTCCCCATATCTCCTCTAGCGTTTTTTGCCGGGACTGACCCAATACTGATAGCTGGTTAAGAGACCGTGACCGGAGCGTCACCATTTCAAATGCCAGTGTCAGCAGGGTGATGTCACCACAGTGCCCTTGAGCAAAGCCCTTAATCCCCAATTACTCCGAGCAGCACCTGACCCTCCTTCCTTAAACTTATGTCGCTTTGGATAAAAGTGTCTGCTGAATAAATACCACTGGATATCCATACTGTTCAAACTGCAACAGTTATGCCTCAGAGCACATTCACACGTCAGAAGCGGAGATGCTGCCTGAAACCACACCTTTTATCCGGCTCTGAGCGGCTGAGGGAGGGAGGGAGGACCTCCATCTACACACATGACTGAGACAGGATGTAGTTATGGGGAGCCACTGGGAAAAGTGTCATGAATCCACACCTGAATGTCCACAAACGCCCTCTCTCACATCCCGCGCTGTCCTCAAACCTGCCCCCATCTCTCGCGTCCTGCAATGTCCCCAGACGCCCTCTCTCACATCCCGCGCTGTCCTCAAACCTGCCCCCGTCTCTCGCGTCCTGCAATGTCCCCAGACGCCCTATCTCACATCCCGCGCTGTCCTCAAACCTGCCCCCCGTCTCCCGCCTCCTGCAATGTCCCCAGACGCCCCCTCTCACA
>JAODKM010000032.1:18795965-18823810 GCA_026780845.1 Petrocephalus sullivani
AGCCATCTTGGATACGAAATTCGGTGTACTCTGCGCTGGACCGAGCTTTTGTCCTGTTTTTTGGGGAGACGGGAGCGTGCATGTCGTCACTTCCGGCCTCGAGGCGCGTCATTTGACTCGTCTCCCGACTTCCAGAGGTAAAAGGAACGCACGAATAGTTTGACAGGCACTGGGTCCCTCAATGACCATTCCCTCTTTAAACCAAAAATGCATCTGGGAGGTACTGAGAGAAGTGCCTGAAGAGGAGAGCAGCACTGACAGCGTGCCCCCTAGCAGCGGGCTGACGGCTCCGTCTGCGTCTGCAGGGTCTCTTCGCCATCTGCGGCCTGCTGACCGGCTGCTACTTCTGCTGCTGCCTGTGCTGCTGCTGCAACTGCTGCTGCGGGAGGTGCAAGCCCCGGGTTCCGGGGGAGGAGGAGCCAGAGTGCTACGTGTCCCCGGAGGACCTGGAGGAACAGATCCGTACCGACATGGAAAGGGGTAAGTGGGACCAGCACACGTGAGGTCAGGTGACCTGTGGGAGGCAGCGACCGCCAGAAGGATTTGGCGCTGAGGCCTGAATCCCCAGTCAGGGATTCTTCTAGCCAATGAGCTCCAGCTTGTTGCCTTTAACTGGCCAATCCCCTTGGGGTTGAGTCGAGGGCTCAGAGCACATGAGCTATGTCCAAATTCAGGGGCTCCGTCCTTTGTAGGGCGCGGTCTTTGAAGGCCAAACGGAAAACGTTGGTCAAAGCAAATGGGATGGTCTGGCTGTCACCGGCTGCTCCCGCTCCCGCACTCGCCCTTAAGTCACGAAGCGCCCTTCCTATTGTCTAGCCGGGACGCACCCAATTTACCTCTGCGCAATGAATCTTGGGATATGTTGGGCTACGAAGGACCCACCGGGTGGATCCTTTGGGACTCTGCAAAAGGACGTATTTCTGGACTGCTCTTGAAGGAGCCTTCCAAATAGGACAGCCTTGTCGCGCCACTGGGGCTCAGAACAACGACTACAAGTTATGATGACTGATCATATATTTCAGTTTATTTTTATATAGCGCCTTTCAAAAGTCACACCAAGGCACTTGACAAGAGTGTACGGCAATCCATTGCTACATCTATATAATACTATATAATACTATATCATTTATAGAAAAATGAGGCATGAAACAGGAAAGGGGGACGGAAAGTATGCCAGTGGAGGAGAGGAACCAAAAAGTAGGGAGAAAAAGACCTCTGGGGGTCCGAGGTCAACTGGCTGATGCGTAGATTTTGTATGTCATACATGTGTTCCAGTGTGTTCACTGCAGGTAAATACAGTGGCTAATTAACAAAAAACAATAACCATCATATATATTAGCCTTTTTCTTTTGACAGTGTGACAGTCTGTGTATTTTTTCCACGTCTGCCTTAATCCCCACAAACCGCTAATTACTGTGGGCGTGAGTCATTTCTCAAAACGTGTATGCATCCAGGTTATTTTTGGTCAGTGCAGAAAGCGGTGCCTTTCATGTCCTCAGAAGAGACAGGGCGCTGCTTGATAAGAACGGTGCACTCTCCTTCACAGCTCTGCCTATGATTAATTCACACGGCAGATGTGAACAGAGATGTTTGCAGCAGCAAATGTAAAAATGCCCAGCAGCGCGTATGCCACGTCAGAAAAGTTCTCCCCCCTCACACATTAATAATAGAACGAGTCATGAGATACGGCCTGCTAACGAAGTCGGGCACGCGCCTGCACTGCCGCGTTTAGCGTGGAAGTCGCACGCAGTCGCCTCTTAATCAGCAAAGCGGCGAAATTTCCCCAGGTTGGCAGTGAAAAATCAGCATGTCCGCATCCGTATGGGTATCATAAGTGTGTAATCATTGCGAAAAAGGACATGTTTGTTCTGAAGGACTGGGGAATTGTACTGAAACTCCTGTTGAGGACAGTGATGTTTGCAGCAATAAAATGACCTTTAATCCTCTCCCTCTTCCAGGAAGGCAAGTCAGTTTTAGTGGTCTGTTCTCAGCACTGACCGGATGTTGTGCTAGGTCAAGCTAGGCCACCGGCTTGTTTCCATGGTTGTTGGTCTAATGTTTTTAACTGTTATTGAATGCATACAGTAACATATTTGTGAAATCATTCTCATAGCCCAGGAGTGTAGTAGAAGACCTGCCAAGAAGGAATGTGATTATATGCAATTAATTTCCCAGAATGCATGTCAGATTCCTGGACAGCTTACAGCAGAGGTCTCAAGCGTAAACATGCTGGGATCCTAGGAACCATTGGCCAGGAGTTCTTGGGGGCCACTTGAGATATTTTTTGAGCTGAAAGAGAAATAAGAGAATGAAAGGGAATACAAAATGATGTGAGGTCTATATCTATATTCTATGAATCACTGTAGCTCGAATGTCTGTAGACCTCACAGTGATCAGCCCCCATCTTCTGTTAAACTGCTCACACATACAAATTCAGTGTTAAATTTGTATTAGTAGCTTGTGAATTTAATTGAATTATACCTGAGTAAAAATGAGACACGATGTTAAATATCACTGTGTGGGTCAACAATTTTTGTCTTTTTTCTCAACCTAAATAAACTGAATCCTCCTGGGAACACTATTTTCAGATGGCGATACGCCCATTGTGATGCAGCCAACGAACGCGAGTGAGAAGACCCAGCTGATCGGTGACGGACACCGGACCTACACCTGAGAGGGTGCGGCAGAGGGCGTGGCCACGGGAGGCGGGCTCTGTAAATAAGGACGCGTGCGTAGCAGTGACACCATGCGGTGACGTTTGGCTGTATTTTCACCTTTCTTCCGGTTGCCTAGAGATTTTTGTTGTGATTTAGCATTGAGCAATAGCGACTGAAAAATGAACTTTATAAGAGAATATAAAGAGCAAAGTCTGTTACCTGATGTATTCGGACAAATAAAAGCATTTTTGAAGATTTATTGATGCATAGTGTTTGCCGGTTGTATTTTGTATGTGATTATTTATCGCATACAGTTCTAAGTTATAATAATGTCTTTAAAATGATAAATATAAAAGATGTATGCCAAATTCCCAGATACCCAGTTCAATGTAAATTTAATTACCTATAAGAAATACTTACAATTAAGTATTATAAATGCTAAATTAAATTAAGTGAATTCCTATCTGACAGCATTCATGTATTTTACACTGTAAAATTAGAATTCAATGTGAATGCCTGAGGAAATATATAATATTGCAAGGACCAATATTTATAGCTTCCTGGGAGCGAATACAGAATGTAATGATAATTTTGTCTTATTCTTCTAAGCCATTTAACGTTACTTTAAAGTACCAGGTTTTAACGTGGTAAACTTTTAGGAAATTGATATTTTTCTGATCATTAAAAATATCACTGTAAGCTGTAGTATTCTTGGCTTGTGTCTGCGTTTATGGGTTCGCCAAAGCGTTTTTCTGAGGTTAATCTCATGAGTAGAACAGAAATCAGAATTGTCGCCCATTAGGTTTATTTCAGGGGTGCCCAACTCCAGTCCTGGAAGACCAGAATCCAACACAGATTTCAGGGCAGAGTTCCCTGCTCAAACACATCTTAATCAGCTAATTATCAGGTAATAGGTATAATAAGTATTAGTTAATAGGTATTAATGGACATCCTTGGGCGGGGAAATTAGCAAACTATGTTGGATTCTAGCCCTGCAAGAAAGGAGTTGGGCACCCCTGGTTTATCTCCTTGCTGATCACCTCTTTAGTCACACCAGCGTTAAAATGCATTGTTGTCAATAAAACACTTAACCTCCTTCGAGCCGGATTCGAACCAGCGACCTAAGGATTACAGCGTAGTACCTACAGTCCTCCGCTCTACCAACTGAGCTATCGAAGGGGGACTGATGACATCATTTTTACAATTCTACAAATATACACAATTTAAAAATGTCTGAAACTTATTTTTTTAAGTATTTAGGAGGCCCTTAAAGCCGAAATAAGGAGTAGTACAGATGTTGGGGGGAGGCGGGTATAACGGGGTTAAGGGTGTGGCGTCATGACACATTAGGGCTTTTCTGTGCTCGCATACAGTTCTTTTTTTATTAGTAAACTATTGCTGTTTACAGATTTTCATCTCTCAGTTTTTACTGATATTCATCTTCACAGTTTAGGTGCGGCAATGTCCCCCATTATATATGCTGCCTTTGCGGGAATTATTAAAAATTAAAAATATTTAAAATGATTAAAATCGCGCGATTCCGTCACTAATATGACAGGCCCAGCACTGCGGAATAATGACGTCACCCAAGGGCCCACCCTGATGCCCTGTCGCCCTCCGGCACCCTGCCATCACTCACAAATACGTCCTAACTATCCGGAAACAATCACTAGCACAAACACAACACACATAAAGTAGTAACTAGGAAATCATCTCTTAGAGACCCACAGAAGTAAATATAGGGGATTTATTGAATATCTTCTTATAAATAAATGGGAATTTCTGAACTATAAATGATTCTGGTAACCGAGTAACGTACTTTATAGTGTTTTCCAAGTAAATGTCAGGTCTAGCCGCGATTTTTAGACCGGCTTCCTATTCTTACGCCTTAACAGCGACGCAGGTGCTATTTAGCACTACGCTGCTATTGGTGCGATGCTATTAACTTACCAGGCTAGTAGAAGTTTGCATAATCAAATCACAAGATAATCTTTATAAAAACTGATCGTCATAAAGCGATTAAAGTCCACCCCTTCACGTAGATTGTTGATTGACTGTTAGTTAATTATGATACCAGGTCTTCAACGAGTTACGTTTGCGTCCAAACCGCTCCCCACTTCCCAGCTCCGTCTCTTTGCCGGCAGGTCTGCACTACGGAGCTGGCGTTTACATTAAACCATTTTTACGGTCGGTAGGGCTTCTCTTGGTGAAAACGGCTAGAAAAAAACGCTAAATTTTGCGATCGTATGTGTTGTACTGTAAAACAAGAATTAAATTATATATGATATTATTAAGGAAGTTAGTCTCCCCTGACACCCCCCCCCTAAATTTACGCAAAACGAATACTAAACACTATAATACTAATACAAATTTTAACTGGAGTTGTATATGTGTGCTTAAAAATATGTCGTTATAAATATATTTGTGACTAATGTAGGACACAATTTTTTTAGGAAGCTTTTTTGGGCCTTAACTCATTTAACAAGGGAACCGGTCATGTGGGGAATTAGCTCAAATGGTAGAGCGCTCGCTTAGCATGCGAGAGGTAGCGGGATCGATGCCCGCATTCTCCAATGCTTTTTACCGCCTGTGTTCGCTAGTGGAAGCCGATAAAATACTTTTTTTTTCCCAATTTATGCTTCCATTTCTTACCAATAGGCTCACGGCCCTTTTCCCCTTTCTTACCAATCAGGTCACGGGCCTCTTTCCATTTGTAACCAATCAGCGCAAGGTTCTTCCCCTATTTCTTCCTGTGCCAATAAAATTTTCTATTTCGAGGTGATTACTTGCTTAACAGTCCTTAATTATGTGTTTTGGCTGAAATAGCTAATGTCACTGCTTATTAATGTTAATAATGTTCATATTAGTCATTTAATATGGGATGTTGCTTAAATAATAGCGAACTGCAGTAAGTATTATGCTAACTTGATAAATTTTTCACTTGTCATACCACATGGCCATAGTGCCATAACTGACACTCCCTCACAATGCAGGTAATGTGCCTCATTCAGGACTCTCTAAGCAACCACTTCTTTGACACGAAGTCAAACCAGCGGTACCCAAGGATTCTCAGAAGAGACACAGTACTGAAGGAGTCCAGTCCCAATTAACATGAAATCAGTTTCTAACTAAGACTTAGTTTGTGGTTAATTAATACATACGTAACAGTATAATACTATAGTATTTGTGTTACCATTGTCTTTAACTGTGCTTTGTCTCCTAGCATTCCCACACTATTCCAGCCTCTGCTACCACACCTGGTTCCACATGCCCATCCTTCTCCTAATCTGATTGGCCAGACTGCTTTGGTACAAATGCTCTTGCACTTGCTTGACGTGCAAGAGGTAGTGGGATCGATGCATGCATTCACGAAACCTTTAGCTGCCTGAGATTGGATAATTCACCCACCATCCGAGGGGTAGTGCTCAAATCTGTCCTAAAATTCTCAAATTAAACTGCAGGCACGGTTACCTGTAGTAGCAGTTCCGCTGGACGACAACAGTTCGATATCCAGGGAGCCCTTTTGTGTTACATGCAGCGATGAAACTTATTACAGCTTCTTCCGACAGTCAGCCTTATTGATTAATATTTAAGACGAGGGATAACGATGCATATAAATTCTGATATGCTAAAACAGAGGCAATAATATAGGATCAAACTATTAAAATTTGAATAATAGGTACTGTAACATTGCCAGATTGCTCTCATTGGATGATATCGTACTATTGATGATCTTGTTTATAAGTGACGTTTTATATCCCTCAGCAGGTTTTGGGGCTTTAAATATTGTAGGTGACACTGTGACAAATGTATGGAGACGGTGATGCAAAGCGTGACAGGAAATTCTGCGGACGTCGTCATTTCCTCAGCCAATGATGCCATCTCCCTGTGGCCGCAAAGACATTTCTAATAAACTACATAAAGTTTCTATTGTGCCATGAGCCTCCGCTCAGTACCCATAATGCCCAGTGAAGAACATAGAACCTTGGTGAAACAACCGATCTATTTAGAGAGTTTTATCAAAGGTGCTGACATCCTTCATTGCCTGCACAATCTCTTCTAAAGGTGTGTATTATCAATTTCAGGAAGGTGTCATTACATTGTGAAAGCTTTGTAACACATTAAACACTGGAATATGTATGAAGGTGACACAATCCCATGGTTTGAAGTAAGAACTTTTTGTTAGATTCCTCATATTGAACATCATTGGCTTCCTGTACAAATTTCTGCTGTCCCAGGAACCTAGATGACAGTAGGTGTATATTCTGATCACCTTATAACATTGCCAGTTTGATCAGATGTTGTTGTTGTTGATACTTATTCTGTGTTGGCTTCTAATCCATATTTGCCACCAAGGATGGGTACTGTGAACTCCAGGGGGCGCTGAAGGCACCCTTCTTGTCAGCTTGAGGTAGCACTTAAGCTGCATGGAGCTTATGAAATCTTCTGAGGGACGCACACATCCAGGAGGGCAGCCACCTTTTCTCAGGCTGTTCCTGAGAAAGACGGCTTGATTAGGTTTATGCTGGACTGGGCAGGTGGACCCTGCTGAGATCATCCATTACATTATTTGAGCTCTACATGCAGCCAATATCTACTAAAAGCTTGGTGGTGGCGGATCTGCACAGGTCATCCTGGACCAACCAGCAGTCTCGCTTCACCTGTAACCCCAAAACTAGCCCCTCACAGACCAACTCCCAACCTCAATAAGGCATAATTGTCATGAGAAATGTTCCTAATTATCCCTTGAATAATTCAGATTTTAATGTCATTGAGCGCTGACCCAGACACCATGTGTTACAGTGATAATACCAATTACTCACAAGCCATTTTAAATCTATCTATGAATACATTTTTCAATCTTTATGTTTTTGGTCTCCCTCTGTAAACCCCTGTAAATTTCGGGAGGGGGTGGGCTAGGTGAAATGTTGGAATTTTTGCAGGATTTCAAGATTCATCATTTTTTATTTGTCACATGGATAGTAATACAGGTGCATCATGCACTGGTATGTATCCTGGCTGTGCATAAGAATACGAATAATAAGAATGATAATAATGAGAAGAAATAAGAATATTTTTTAATAAAACTTGAATATAATACAGATTACAAACAGATTTACAGATGTGCAATATGCAGTGATAAAGTTAAAGTGCATTGCGCAATGTCAGCACAGCAGTGTAAACAGCAAGAGATCTGTGTGACGGTGTAGCAGCATGAACAGGGCGTGTAATAATGATGGAGACAGTATGGAACATGGCAGAGAGACTCAGAGAGGCCATATAATAATATACTATATAATATACTGTGGCGGCCAAAATTATTAGAACACCTGACAGATCTGAAAATGTTGACTTTTTTGTCTCCAGAACATGATTTCATTTCATAATGTGCATGAAATATGCAGATGGTTGCGCACAACAAATATCAAATAAAGTGAGACCTGCTGTTTTTATCCACTTTTAAATGTAATATTTGGTATGTCCACTTTTTGCAGCAATTACAGCAGCAAATCTTTCTGGCATAGTGTCAATATATTTCCTGAGAACACTAATGGGATCCCATGCCTTCTGCAACTCAAGCCAAAGGCTTTCTTTTAAATGTACAACAGATCTGTCCAGTTTATTTTCCAACTTGAAACAAATGTGCTTGATGGGGTTGAGGTCTGGGCCTAGCACAGTGATTCTCCTTATGAAGGCTCTATTTTATCGTTTAGAGAGCATAATGATATTTGATAGATATTTCATTTGTTTTATGTGTATTTTAATTGCCATTTTAATTAAATATGCTAAGTGTTCTAATAATTTTGGCCACCACTGTATGTGATATACTATAATACTATACTGTAAAGGGAGGGGGCATGCCCTGATTGAGGAGTCGAATGGCCTTAGGATAAAAACTCCTCCTGGGTCTCCCTGTTTTGGCCATTATTGTGCGGAACCTTCTGCCTGATTGCAGAAGTTTAGACAGTCCATTACTGGCATGAGACAAGTCTCATTTTGAATGCAGGTATTGGCAGCTTTTAAACCCAGCCCTGTCTGCTTGTTATATACGATCTGCCTTATAATGCCCAATCTGCCTGTAATGTACTGACTGTCCTTGCAAAGTACTATCAGTCTTTGTAATGTACTATATGTACTAGCTGGTATGTAACGGAGGCGGGGACTTGAGTCACTTACTCACAACTTGACTCGGACTCAAGTCACAAATTTGATGACTTGTGACTTGGCTCAGCAAAGCTGATGGAAAGATTTGGACTGGCCAAGGAGTGACTTGTTCTCATCTCAGCTGTGTAATGTACTATCTGCCTTGTAATGTTCTGGCTGCCTTTGGAGTATACAAATGTAATACATAAAACCATCACTGAGAGCCAGAAGGACATCCTGAACAGGAAAGTCAGTAATCACCGAAGACGTTCATCTTGCACTAGGTTGCGTGTGTGTGTGTGTACAGGTTTTTCTATACTTGTGAAGACCAAAGGTATTTTTTTCGGACCGCACTATTTCAAGTTTCATTTTATAAAAACCTGTGAATGCATTGAGTTTGAGTTTGGTTACTTATGGTTAAGGTTAGGGCTGGGTAGGGGTTAAGGGTATTGTGATTCAGATTAAGGTTTTTCCCATAGGAATGAATGGATGATCCTGACTTAGACAGGAGTACAAATGTGTGTGCAGTGCTTGCCCAGGCAGAGCTGAGCAGCTACATCGACATGCTGGGGGGGGCATGTCCTACTGCTGCTCACACCCCCACCACCGCCCCTGCCCCTTGGTCGAGACAGACGGCCGTGGCATGTGACACACAAAGAGAGGGTGTGTCCTTCTTAGAGCACACAGGGCTGAGCCAAAAGGCAGACAGCTGGAGCTCCTCCGGTACCCTGATGTTGTGGCTGGCTGGCAAAGTATGAATATGATCTCAAGGAACAGCGCAAGGCGCCCCCTCCTGATGAGTGTCTGCAAAGGTGTGCCAGGTGCCTTTCCCAAAAAGTGGTGCGCAGTCTAAACAAATGTATATATGTAGCGGGAGGGACAGCAGGAGCCGTGACTGGTCCTGGGGGGGAAGGCAGACCTACCTGACTGTCCTGATTTCATTGTTATGATGAAACGTTCTAAAATTTCCTTTCGAACCCTCTACCCCTAACCTCTCTCCTCTTTTCTACATCATTTTACTTCTTTTCTGAGTTTTGTGCATGATGCAGAGACATCATCACAGGCCGCGCAGAGTATGGTAAGCTGCTGCCAGTTACAGCCAGTAGAAATGGCTTCATTGCGTGTGAGTGGCAGGTGTGAGAGGTGTATCACCAATAGGAGGCGCTACATAATCCTGGGGGAGCAAAAGATGGCTAACGATGGTGGCATGTCCCCATTGTGAGTCAGGAGAAGGCTCATATCTGTGTTATACATGAGTCTCTACTGACACATGGTGAATAATGTGAAGATATTACAAGATACAGACCCTTTTCTTTATTAATTCAATATATGTTCACAAAAGATATATGTTTAATACAGGTAAAAGTCTTTACATGGAGCTGGCCTGGTAGCTGATAGAATGCTATTAAATTGATCCTTTTGACATCAGTCACACTGCTGCCTAGGTAACGCATCTCTGGCCAGCAGCATATCACAGATACTGCGGTGAAGGTGCTCATTTGCACAGCGTCATGTTTACAGGTAAAGGTGCAGGTCTGCAGTGACTGATGCTGCGAGCTGTGCTCACATTAAGGTCTCTTTCTTCCCTTATAGAAAATGCAAGCCTCTTCTGTAGAAGCATGTGGAGATCTGCTCTGGTCTCTGGCATCAGCTTAATCCAGGGCGGTGTGATAAACAAGAAGGTCACTGCCGCTCAGCACGAGCCAGGATCAGGCGCAGCTCGGCTACGGGTGTCCGGATCGCTCCGACGTCTCCGGCACGGGCTTCCGGAGAATTCCGGACCTGTCGGGAATGTCCCGACAGTGAAGGCCCGGTGTTCTGCTGAGTGGCGCTGACAGCACCACGTAGCCGGATTCTAGGTGATTAGTGAGACAGTGTGTGGGGATTTTTTTAGTCATGTTGTTGCTGGGCACACTGTTCTTTGCAGAAGATGAGGAGGGGAACTCAGAGAACGCGGGAGGAAGGAGCAGGCGTGATGGTGGGGGGTGGGAGCCCGCTCTGAGAGCACAGGAGCCGGGGGGGGTGAGACACAGAGTAACTGGGCCAGCCCCAGTGGTGTCTGTATTTGCCCCATGTGGCCCCCATTTTCCTCTTCAGACAGATGCCTGATTATGTTTTATATACATGCACAAAACAGACAGCTAATGCAATAAATGTTAAATAAAATTTTTGCCATTTCAGCTCAACACTTTAGTTTCTGTGAAACACAAGGGGCGCTATTCAGGGCACCCCAAGGAATGTGCACCCAAAACAATAGTAAAATTCAAAAACTACAAAATCAATAGTATGATGTTTTTTTAAAGTACAGTGGAGGCGTAATACCTGATCATTTTGGTTCCGACAGACCCCCACATGATGGTGCTTATGGTTGTACCAGTACTGAGTATATTCTGCGTTTGGGTTCTACAGCACTATGCACTATATGCTAAAGTGCAAAGAAGACATCATCTTGATAATGAATTATGATTAAGTGTTGAACTCAAATCTCAAAAAAGAAAAAATCCGATATATTCAGTCGAACATGGAACATGGAGCACCACAGCTACTAAGTAATACAACTTTGACTGTTAAGTCTAGTCTGAGATAAAATTTTTGGTAACACTTTACTTGACAGGGCATAAATACTAGGTAAACACGAGGTACTGAAGTACAAATCAGGAACAACTCAGTAACAAATATAGCTACTACTTGAGATAAAAGATGTGTCACGATTCTTTAATGATGAACAAACATAAGACGGGTATTTCACTTTTGTTATTCATGACTTGTTTCTTCAGTAGTTCACACAGGTTAACAGAATTAATGGCATAGTGAAAAAGGTGACACTTTACTTGAGGGGCCACAAATCATAGTAGTACCTCATTGACTAATGAGGTATTAATCATGTTCATGATTAGTTAATAATTAACTAATGAACTAACTAATGAAGTTCCTGCAAAGAATACATGAATCGTCATCATTAATTAATGATGAAGTAACGCATAGTTAATGGTTAATTAATGAATTTACTAATCAGGTATTACTGCATTATTTGTGGCCCCTCAAGTAAAGTGTTACCGTGAAAAAATATTGGGTAACTGTTTAAGATATAAGATATGTCATGATTCATTAATGATGAGTTAACATGAGATCAATCTCTAAGACTTAGTTTGTGGTTAATTCATGCAGAAGTAATAGTTCAATACTATATTATTTGCGTCCTGTCCAGTAAAGTGTTACCAAACATTTTATAAATAAATATAACATCACAAAATATGGAACTTATGGAACATTAACAAAATATGGTCAATGCTTCTTATCATTTGCTGCAAATAAGGATTTAAGATCATCATTGGCTGCGGGTAACCGCTGCTTTGGAATGCCTTCTCTTTCAGCCGCTTTTGGGTATGACAGACTGAAGACGATGCAGGCAGTGCAGAATGATACAGACAGTACAAAGCTGGGTGATACCTAGTGAGTGGCTGATGAAGGGCACTATCAGACCTATGAAGTGCAGGTGCCATGGACATGGCTGTTCTGGGGAACGCGGGTGCTGGAAGTCGCAGTGGCTCTCCTTGAATGTTTGAGCCATACTTCTTTATTAAACCTCCCTCAGTGAGCCAGAGCAGGTGGGCCGGCTGATCTTGGGTGTGTAATCATCAGGTCCCGGGCCCCCTGAGTGCGGCATGAAATTGGGCACGGGGAAGATGTTTCTCACTGACCCCCCCCAGGCAAAGCCAGCGTCTTTGATGAGTATTACTATGCAGAGGAGCAGTCCTCGCAGGCATCCTACGCGCTAACCCATATTTACCATGCTTCCGCGGTAACAAAGCCGCATTTATGAATGCACTGAATGTCCCCCCGCGTCAGAAAGTTTTACTTTGCTCCCTTTCCATCCGCGGTGTTTTTTTTCCCGAGATGCCGTTTCATGCATATTCAGGGTGCTGTGCGGAGTTCAGGAATCTGCCAGCTGGATCCCAGGCGTTAGCGGTGAGGTGACAGTTGCAGCCGGTGGTTCGATTAGAACAAGGAGGCGACGTTTTATTGCAAGTGCTGTTTATTATGCGGCAGCAGAGACTCATCAACTTCTGCCATGACCTGTGTGTGTGTGTGTGTGTGCCTAAGCATGCATTTGAGTATGCCTGTAAAGACATATGGTTCTTAAATGAAAGTAGATATACATATTACATATCATATTTCACATACACACACACATCATTCAGCAATTAACAATATGCTTGTACCATATGCTACTACTTTTTTATTACTGTATATATTATTGTGTTTATTATTGTGCATTTGAGGTACTGGAAACCTAAATTTCCTTTAGGGTTAATAAAGTATCCATCTATCTATAAAGATATCACAATTATATGTAAATAAATAATAAAGTATTAACAGGTAAATAATCATTTTGGCCAAACAGGAATATTCGTCCAGTCAGTACCATTGGTCTTAAAGGGGCATGCCCATCCATAAAAACAATCACTGGGTGACTCCTGATTGACATCCAACCTCAACCAATAACATGTATAAAATAACAAATCAATACAGTTATTGGGCAGTTATCTTAGCAAAAGTAACATGAATTACACTGGCGACAGACTGTAATCAACACGACGGAACTGAAGTGGGCGCTGCTCACTGGCTGCCACACGTCGGGTTTTAGTGCACAAGCAAAGAACAAAGGATGGCAGAGGGCTGAGGTCAGAGTGGCGGGGGGGGGGGGGGGGGGGGGGGGCCCGCCTTCTCTGGGGGGGGCCCCCGCCCCCCACCCCCCCCCCCGCTCCCCCTTTTGCGCCCCCCCGGGCGGCACACGGGCGGATTTTGAGACAAAAAAAAAAAAAAAAAGGGGGGGAGGGGGTGGGGGGGGGGGGGGGGGGGGGGGGGGGCGTGTGGCCCTGACTTCTGCGGCGGGCGCCCTGACTGCACACCCACCTCCGGTCTCCATGTTATGGCTGCACGAGCAGCACTGAGCAGCCTTTCGTGGGACGTGAGGCTCCCTCAGCACCTTCCCGTAATATTCCCAGACGAGTACCCCGGCTCACAGGGCTATCGTCACCTGCATTACACTCAGTCTAATTCAGTGCAATTCAATTTATCTTTATAAAGAGCCTTTCACAGCAGAGTCACCCCAAAGCGCTTTCCATGGGTGTGTTGTGATACATCACAAAGGCATTAAGAGAGAATAATGCAAAACAGGGAAAGTAACTAAATGGTGCTGGTTAATGCACTAATTTAACACAGTTTAGTGCTTCCAAATCTGAAGGATATTGCACAGTAGATATGGGATCCCTATGTTATCTCAGGAGAGTCACCTAAGTATCTCCGTGCACTTTGCTGCATATATGGTCCATAAGTGTGATAGGAGAGCGGTGGGGGGTTCAGCGGGTCGGGACCCTATAGTCCTGACCGGAAGGTCGCTAGTTTAAAGCTCCTTAACCCCCAACTGCCACCAGGGACTGTTAGACCCAGTCTTTCAGATTAAGGTGTCAGCTGACTGAATTTATGTAAATCATCATTGCCAACAATTCGCGGGCTGGAAAGTGTTACATCTGCAAAAAAGGCTATTATTGCATCTTCTCTGATTCCCGAAGCTGATTTCACCACACGTCACAGTCACTCATTTGGGGGCAGTGCAACCTCGTAGTTCCCGTACTGTGGGTTTGATTCAGTATGTGTGCAGCTTGCATGTTCTCCCAATGGGCGTACGTCACTTTCATCTAGCGAGGTAAATCAGTGTTTCTAATCTGGTGCCAATGTGAGCGCGTGTCTGCTGTTGGAATGTACCTCACACCCTGAGCTTCTGGGGATAAACCTCACTCTCATTCTAAACCTGTCCTGGATAAGCCATCATGAGACATTGGCGGATGCTGCTTACTTCAAGGTCACAAATATTAATTAAAGAACATGGTCAAATTAATTAAATCTTCTTATTGTTAAAATGTATTTAAGATTTCAAGAGCACTCCAGAATATGTTCACGAGAGAGCACTCAGACCAAGAAATGGTAAAGAGATTCTAATTGATTTTTTATGACACTTTCTTATTTATGTGTTTGTATTTAAAATATTCAGATGCTGAAGGCATTAGAGCATTTAGCAGCATCAGCGTGACGTTAAGCTATATTGCCGAAGGGCTGGTTTGGGTCTGTTAATGATGGAGGCTGCAGCAGCACTGAGGGTGACAGCTGTCCCATTTCTGAGGGCGCCACGAGCCTCCGCTGTCCCCAGCCTAATCACCGCACTGCCTTTAGTCCGCTTGTGCACGTAGGTGTTTATCCAGCGCCCAGTGTTTTGCTCACTCTATTCTTAAATGATCGGGATATTCGAGATATTGGAAAGTAACGCCAGACTCGGGAAAAATAACTGTCAAAGTCACCATTGCTTTGGGCGATAACGATAACGATAATGCCCGGTTTTTGTGTACGCACTGTTTCTGGTGCTGCCTAAATGATGCGCGCGTTATTTAGTATCCAGGGAGTTCAGGCAGACTAATTAGGGGTAATTAAATCTTTCAGTACAAGCACCTTACTCCCGTCGCTTCATTTACGATTTATTTTAATAGGTGTAATCGCTGAGGAAATCATAGGAGACTATACTAAAATAAAAACACTGTTCTAGACCCTTAAATATCTTTCGTTCTACATTTTATTTCTAGTGTGCTTTCTTTTTAAGAGGGTTTACACATTCGATCACATTTGTGTCTTTGCCAAAAAAAGCGCAACAGTGCAGCATCCACTACAGCAAATTATTGCAAATGAATCTGAAATATCTCCTTTAACAGCTCGGTTTAACGCTTGCATGTACAACCTTAACATGCTGGAAACTTGGCAGGGAAGAATCTACACAGCTCAATGTGAAGGTAAGCTTTTATTGAAAATATATAAATAGTAGATATTCTCTGGCACAACAAAAAATGACGCGTTGCTCATATCGTGTTTATTATTAAACTTAAACAAGGTAAAGTACAGTAGAACTGAATTTCAGGAAGAGCTGTTCATTTCGGCTCTTTGCGGGGTTTCCACGACATAGTTAAAATAAATAGTCTTTTAAGACAAAGTAGGTTGATTCTGTGTAAATGCTACACTTTTAGCACTGTTACAACAGGTATACAAATTTGACGACAGCTCTCTTGCGTTTTTTTTTTTTTTGCACACAATCTGATTACCACCAAGCGAAATAAAACCCACCCTTTTCAAGTCAAAGCTGTAAAAGAAATAAGGCAATATATAAATAATTGGACGAACGGGAATAGAGTGACAGCAGCACTATGGTATGTAATCGTGTGTTTGTGCTGGATGTTAAACTTTCTTTGGCACATGGATGTCGGTCTGGCTTATTTACCGATGATTTCCATCATTTTCCGGTTGCTGTGCGCTTGCTGCGCCAGCTGCTCCGCCCTGGCCATTTCCAGCACTTCCCGGAGCAGGTGGAAAGTTAGATCCAGGGAAATGGGGGGCTCCTCCGAGCGCCTTCCGCGCTCCGCCGGCGGCTCGGCGAGGCTGCTGACCAAGCGGCTCACGTCGTCGACCTTGCTCTGCAGGAGGCGCTGCGTTAAATGCAGCTCCAGCGCCTCCCTGACGCTGGCGTCGGGGGACGTGGCCGGCACGGCCGGCTGCCTCTGGCCGCCGTCTCCCAGCCGGACGTAGTACTCCTCTCCGAGGCGCACCAGGAGCGGAAGATGCTGCTGGGGAGCGGACTGGTGGGCGGGAGCCGGCAGGGCGCCGGGGGGCTCGATGGCTCTGCATTCATGCCGGGGCAGCAGGGCGACTAGGAGGAGCGCGATGGACACGAAGAGATGGAGCTTCATATCAGGAGGTCAGCGGGGATCTGAGGAGGGAGCAGATTAGCGCACTTTACACTGGCGGTTAGGTGCCAGACGCCGCTCGCAAGGGCGTTACGAAATCCAGCCTGGGCGGTGAAATTCAACAAAAAGTTTTTGATTATTATTTGTTTATTTTTAATTTTTTTGTAGTCTATATCAATTAAACAATTATTGCTATGTTACAATATTAACGTTTATTTATTCTAAACTGGGAAAAATAGAATTCTGGAGGCATTTTATTCTTATTTAAAAGTTATTTAGTGTGAGAATAAGTCTAAGATTATTGTTGTCATTTTACAGAACAATGTCAAAGCTTACAGAAATGGCTGAGAAGTTTTCTTTTTTTACATGAAATGCTGCTGCGGGACAAATTGAGCCTATAATTAGTCTAAATTACTGTAAGTGCATTACGGCACACATATCTGCAACCACATACCCATAATTGCGCAAAGTGCACAGCACACGAAAGATCACCACCGCTACCATCACTTAATGTGTGGAGTACCGTTCAGAACAAGCCAACAAGTTGTAGGCTCCCTTACCTGAGCTGCGCCGGGTCAGTGAGCCTGTCCCTGGAAGATGGCGTGTATCTACTGAGATGTTTCCTTCTTCCACGTTTTCTTATAGTCTATAAAGAAATCGGTGAAAGGGCTTCTTTAAAGAATGAATTGCTGTTTTATAGTCAAGATGTGCGGCTAGTGTCACGCAGTGAGCTCAGATCTTGCGTCTGCGCAGACCTGAATGGGTAGACACCTGAATGAAGCGCGTCTCCGGCGCACTTACGACGGGATGAGTCACAAAGAGCCTCTGCCGCACTCAGCACGGAATACCAATATTGTAATATGTGCATGACTGACTTTTGTATATATGAAATGCATCCATATTCTGTACTTTTCGATATATCTAAACAAATATGGCCTCAACTTGGTTCAGCCTATTACGGAGGCCAATTAAAAAACAAAGATAATTTCATTTAGACTCACTGAACTTGGTTACGCTGTAGTGCATACTTTTGAAAGCAACACGCGTGCCTATTAATAATAACTAACCATAGGCCTTCCATAACCCTATATTAAAAATGCATTCGGTTAATATGTTTTTATATTTGACTTGGGTTTAATACATTTTATGACATTTTTAACAAGGGCGTAGGCTTGGTTATTCCCATGATATAAGTACCTACTGACCATACCCAAATCTAAGCCTTTGATGTTTAATGCTCGTGATTTGTGAGATTACCTGTGTGTTTCATTGTTTTACCATAGTTTACCATGTTCCCCAGCCATACTGCTTGGGAGCAGGTTTTTAAGCACCTGACATAATTCGATTGCCACACCCTTGTTAAGTGCCTTGGGGTGACTGTGTTCTGAAAGCCACTATATAAAAATAAGCTGAAATTGAATTGAAGTTCCATTTTGTCACCTTACATAATATAAAATGCATTCACTCTTCCAAAGGGCAACAACAGGCACTTGTTGGCCACATCTCAGTGACATCAGGGAGGTTCTTCTACTCAGTTTTACCGATGTGACATAGGATAGGAATTAATGTGACCAGGCCTCACCCACTGACATCCACCCAGGACGCAAATCACAAATTCTGGCTCAGATGCTAGGTAATATGAATTCTGTGGCCTCCTTGCTAATTGTTCACATCCAGAAGGTCCAGCTAGAAGGTCATGGGCTGGCTAAACCCTATGACTCAGCTTGACCAGGGCTATAACACATGATGCATATAAATTTGTATATCTATTGAATAGTGAATAGCTGCTTCATAAATTAAAATAATGAAAAAATTTGCGAATAAAAACTATCAGTCAAATACCAATTAGTTTGTGTTACAACAACAGGGCATCATTATACATATCTTTGAAATCTTAATTTACAGATCTTTTAATAAGGTAATATTAGGTTAATATTAAAGGTTGAAGATCTTTAATCGGTTTCTTGCTCATAAACAAACTGCTCCAGGCTAATTCTACCATATGTATATAATAACATGCTGAATTTAGTGAGACGAAACAGGAAAAAAATCAGTGGCTCTCTTACTAACTTTCACAGGGATTCCGCAATCTTCACTAAGCTAGTCACCAAATCGGCAAAAATCAGTGGCTCTCCTACTAACTTTCACAGGGATTCCGCAATCTTCACTAAGCTAGTCACCAAATCGGCAAAAATCAGTGGCTCTTCTACTAACTTTCACAGGGATTCCGCAATCTTCACTAAGCTAGTCACCAAATCGGCAAAAATCAGAAATACAGGTTCCATAGAGAAATTGAGTAAGCTAACGATCTTGTATAAAGCGCCCTGCAGGAGTACCTTATTTTTATTCTATTCACTATTCCCCAGTACAACAGTACTACTTTATTACTTTTCATTACTACTCAATACTAGTCAGTACCTTTCAACATCTATCAGTACTAAGCACTACTGATCAGTACCACTCACTGGTACTCAGTATCATTCACTATTACCAAATACCATGTATTACTACTCAGTATCACTCACTACATCTCAGTACCAGTCAGTACTACTCTGCCTCAGTCTTCTGTTTCTGATGTATTTTGGGTAATGTGGCTTCATCCAAAGCTATTAACTGAGTTACAAGTGAGAGTGATGTAGCCAGCGCAGTGGGGCGTCTTGGATGTGGGCTGGTGATGACGGTCAGGAACAAAGGTCAGTCGGGGGAATGACCTTCCCAGGCTGGTACTCCGTCCAACTCCAGCCCTGGATATAGCTTTATGGGGTTCTACCCAGAGGTGGGTAATCTAGGTCCAAAGAGTAAAAATCCAGACCAGGATTTTGTTTCAACCAACTAGTTAAACACTCTGTGACTCAGACTCAACTGGTTGGTTGAAACAAAATCGTGGTCTGGATTTTTACTCTTTGACCCTGGATTACCCACCTCTACCATAAAAGAGATGGATGAGAAGAACTACTAGGACTTTCACTTATGAGTCATAGAGAAGATGTTACAGTCACGTGTACGATGCTGGAGCCCCACCAAAACTCCACAGGAAAAGCAAGCAGATTATATACAGCATGGGAATTATTTGTGAGTGACATACAAAACATTTTCCATATCATGTAAGACTACAGACAGTTACTGAGTCTTTTGGCGTCCAAAAGAGATATTATTTTCTCAACACAACAAAACTATCAGTTGAACTATATTGCTTGTCACGTTTCTTACATTCCCTCTATGAAATGACTATGTGATAATTAGTAATAATGCGAATATGATTCTCCTTTTGAACACTGAGCACTTTAAGGAGCATTTGGAGCTCTCAGTGTCGATATAGAACATCCATGCACGTGGTCGCCCATAGATTCTTTGCGAAAGGTCAGCTGCTAACAATACTCAATTATCATGCATTTAAGAGTGCAGCTGTGTACGCTCTGTTTTTTTTTATCTTTGGGGATTAATCATTACACACAATTCCAGGAAGAGGCCGTGTGCATTTTAGTGGAGTGTTAAAAAATGTGCTTCAGTAGATTGTGTTAGAATACGTGGGGTCATAGTTTAAATAGTCTCTATTAAAATACTACCTATCCTGGTTTTTGTTTTCTGATGACAAAGGAAGAAATTCACATGCGAATAGCTGGAACACTTTTGTAACTTGAGGCTTCTTAAATATTCAGTGTATGGTACCATTTTCTAATTCCAGAGTGTCTCATAAACCCAGTGATCTTTTAATGCTTCCGCTGATAGGCAACCACAACCTGTAATAGCAGACAGCATTTCTCTTTTAATACTGCCTTTGGTCTTTGAATACAGAGCCCACTAACTGAAGACAAACCAGCCCACTGTGGCCAGCCATTAAACTGAAGCTGCCGCTGTGTCCTGCAGCACTCATCTACAGAAATGACTGACCAGCTAGTAATGTGTGGCAGACCAAAAGGCATTAGGCTGAACTACCATTTGCCAAATGAAGCTAAGGGCTTGTCTGTGAATCCTACTGCAAGAGAATATAGCTGAGCAAAAGATGGCGTAGTGCTTACAGACCCCTACTCAGTTTCTGCATGATGGTGCAGTGGTTAGCACTGTTGCCTCACATCTCTGGGACTAGGGTTCAAGTCTCTGCCTGAGTTCCATGTGTATGGAATTTGCATGTTCTCCCTGTGGGGTTTCCTCTGGATTCCCCCCACGGTCCAAAAATATGCTGGGGCTAATTGGAGTTACTAAATTGCCTGTGAGTGCGCCCTGCGATGGGCTCACCCCCCATCCAGGGGTGTTCTTGTTCCCATAGGCTCTGGACCCCCCTGTGACCCTGAAGGATAAGTGGTTTCGGAAGATGGCTGCATGGCATTCATAGAAACCAAAATATCATTTAAAAACAGGTAAAACTGGTAGCTGTGTAAGTGAAGTTGGATACATTTAGCTGAATACAAGCTGAAAACTGAAGACCTGGATCCTTTCAGGTTCGACAGGTGGCTTGTCGGATATAAACTGTCTAGAATCAAAAGCTCGGGTAAGTCTACAGAAAATGCAAATATTGCGGTGTTCCTCCTGCAGATATTGCATAGTTCCTCGTGTCGTACTGGACACTGCCATACACACATACCACTTTGACCAAGTTCGCTGGGCATGAAGGACTTGGGAGCTTAGCAACACAGTTTGGTCCTTGGTGGAATTTGGATGTTGAGATGTTTTCCTGGTGGGAGTATAGAACACCTCCAAGCAGCTCACCTCATCAGCATCCCTCTTGCAAGCCTGGCCTGGACATGAGCTCTTCCAGATGAAGCACTCAATTTGAATTTCCACCCCACTCCTGGAATCCTAATGAGTGCTTTAGTGATAGAGTTGTTTAATCTTCAGCCTGCAGGTAGATGGGCTCTTTTCCAGAGCAGTATTGGAGGAAACATGCCAGTGTCCTGGACCCAAATATCAGCTACAGAACTGCTGTTCTACTCTGGAATATGACTTTTCATTTTTAGTCAACGCCTCTGCCAAGATCTATGAAATAAAAAGGAAATAAAATTTATAGTGAGGTATAAGGAGTTAGGTATGCACATAATATTGCCATATTGTCAATATTATGCGTGTGTAAGGTTTTTGTTTTTTCAAATTAGATGTAATATAACAAATCAGACTTTAACTAACTGAGTAGTTTTAATGAGTGATGTCTCACAGTTGAGAGCATCATCCGCAGTGCCAAAGAATTAAGCAGAGCTATAGTCACGTCATGCAGACCCCAGCTCAGAGGTCCTCCTAGGATTCACTAACCCGTCATGCAGACCCCAGCTCAGAGGTCCTGCTAGGATTCACTAACCCGTCATGCAGACCCCAGCTCAGAGGTCCTGCTAGGATTCACTAACCCGTCATGCGGATAACAATATTTTGCGTCCAAAACTGATTTAGAAACCTTCAAAGAAATTGATAAAACCAACAAAGCTAAAAAGGAATTATGTGAAATTTTGCACATTATGGTGCCAGTGGGACATGTTCTTATGATGAATGTGGTGCTTTTTCATTGACTAAACGCAAAGCGCTGTTTTGCCCCCCTCGACATCATCCGCACTGGTAATCGTTAACAAAAGAGAAATGCATCGGTAATACGGGGCTCTTAGTGCTGCTCGAACCCCGGGGCAAAGGAAGTCTAATAATATGGGCACCCTGTTATAGTTCAGGAATACGGTAATGTTGTTATGGTTGACGATGGCATCCATCTTTGGACTGAGGGGACAGGTGACGGATGAGTGCGACATCTCTGTTATGTACCATTTCTACTAGGAGCTATAATGACCAGAAAAAAACAGTAGTACATGTGACTTGCACAATGTATAGCACGTGATAAGCCTTTATTAGTGACAATAACAGTGCATTAGATTTAATGTCACCTTTTTTTATCAGTTTTGTGATTGCCCTAAAAAGTGATAGCCCGGCATACTTGTAAAGAGGTATAATTAGCCTCTTTAATGTTAACTAGTAATATCTGTCGGGAGGAATTAGCCAGATCCATGGTAGACACTTCTTAATGGCCACCGCTGACGTAGCTGTGACTTGGGGGCCCCCAGCGGCCCTCAAAAATAGATCAGGACGAATGTGGGGGGTGTCAGCTTCCATCATGGGAAGCAGGTTTACAGCTCCTCATGTAAATCTATAAGCAGAACTTCACAGGTCCTCACCTGTGCCCTTGGTCAGACCTGTCCTCACATTAGTGTCACATCGGCAGAGAAGCGTGCCTGACCGCGAGCGGGCCGATGGGCGGGGGGGTGGTCCCGTTTGGGGTACAATGGAGGACTTTGTGTGCCAGACAGGAGAAAGGGGCAGGCAGGTTTGGCTGATTTTTCAGAAGTTGCTGTTACCGTCACCAGGCTGGCCCAGACAGGGGTGACGGCATTTTATGCATAAACAAAGCTAGCTGGATAGATTTGGAAGGAGATTTTTGACTGTAGGGGCAGCATGGACGCCTCTAATCCCTCCAAACTCTGTGTGAACAGCTGTTGCATTCTTCACCCTGTGAAACAATCAGGTTAAACTTCAGCTAGCAGAATTAGTGTGCATGTTATGATAATATAAAATTGGTAGTAATTGGCTAGTATTCCCAATCAAGCAAAACAAAGTATTTGCTTTTTATAAACCACGTGTAATATAATTTGTTCCAGTAATCCGTGCTACACAAATATATCAGCTGCTAAATATAGGAGGTACAACTGATCTTTTTTGTTTGTTCATCTAGATCTAGTTTGTGTTCATTTGGTGTGAATCAAGTGTGACCGGATGGGAACTCATTTTTCACAAGAAGTAACTCGGCGACTAATCCAGTGTGTATAACGATGCTTCGGTGTTGCACTTGGATTTGCGATAAGCAATAATTCTGCCTAAAGAAACGATTAACTGATAGAACCTAAAAGGACAACGTATGTTTGTTTGTGTGCACTTACGTACCTTGCTTTCAATTTCAATTAGGTATCTTAAGTTAATTATCTTATCTCATCTCTCATCCGAGAATGCTTCACTCACACTGCTTTCACTTCGTGACAATAATGCTTCACTTGCACCACTTAGATAAAAACATCGGTAGCATGTTAAATGAGTAATTTCCTGTGGTTTTGGGTGTAACTGATGCTTCAATTCAGTACCTAGTACGTTGGTGTCCTTATAGTCGCTTGAGAAGGAGAACCTGGTCACCTTCTGCACTGGTGATGTTGTGTAAAGTGCTTCAGTGACCTGTCCGCTCTGTGAGAATGCTAAGATTAGATAAAATAAGTAAGTATTGCGTGGAATGCCATAATGAGTAGTATTGCACAGTGTGTTATTCAGTGTTCTGACAATGCGCCTAAGTGGTTCTGGTCCATTTAAAGCCCCCCCCAACAGAGTCAATAAGCAACTTGTAGACTCAATACGCATCTTTCATCAGCTATTTTATTCACTGTCTCCAGGATAAAATCCCATCGGTTCAAACAGGCTTGATTGGAAGCCCAATCACACGCCGGTTGAGATCTGTATTCATCCCAGGCACGCTAAAAGCTGTCGATACACATGGCCCATAAGGTTAGGCTGAAATATTTATCAATTATAGACAGAGGCATCTGACGGACAGAAGCAAACGTTTCCGCGTAATGAATCACTAGTGCCTAGAAAGCAAAGGTGAACGGGCGGCTTCTCATTTACGTGAATATGAATCAGCAGGGGTGGCTGACAGAGGCTGCTGCCTTTGCTCATGTTATGCAGGCTTCCTCTGGGAATTTTTCTCTGGGTTGTTTTTATTTCTTACTCATGCCAAATACTAAATGTGGCTCTGAGTGAAGACTCCGGCAAGAACATGGGACGCTGTTCTGGTCCTTTGTAGCTTAGCATTAGACATTTTTTACAAGTTGGCAGATTTATATTGCTAAATATTTGAAATGTGACTCATTGCGATGCAGCCCGGGTAGCTTTGCTGCGGCAGCTGGATTTGCTTGCTTCCAGGTGTGTTTTCGTAAACTCCATACCAAAGACCTGTTTGTTTTCATAACCTCCATACCAAAGACCTGCTTGTTTTCATAACCTCCATACCAAAGACCTACTTGTTTTCATAACCTCCATACCAAAGACCTGCTTGTTTTCATAACCTCCATACAAAAGACCTGCTTGTTTCCATAACCTCCATACCAAAGACCTGCTTGTTTCCAGGTGTGTTTTCATAACCTCCATACCAAAGACCTGCTTGTTTCCAGGTGTGTTTCCATAACCTCCATACCAAAGACCTGCTTTTTTCCAGGTGTGTTTTTATAACCTCCATACCAAATACTTGCTTGTTCCCAGGAATGTTTTCATAACCTCTATACCAAAGACCTGCTTGTTTCCATAACCTCCATACCAAAGACCTGCTTGTTTTCATAACCTCCATACCAAAGACCTGCTTGTTTCCAGGCGTGTTTTCATAACCTCCATACCAAAGACTTGCCTGTTTCCAGGCGTGTTTTCATAACCTCCAACCTCCTAAAATTATTATTATTATTGATTTTTATTAATATACTGCCTTCTCACACTTAATAACGCTTTACAATGCAAACAATAAGTAGTTAGGGCCAGGCACACTGTAATGCCATCTCTGCAATCTTCTCTCTCCTCTCCTGCACTCCAGCGGGATCCAGGGTTACCTGTATATCTCTTACCATTTGCCTGGTAAGCCGGTATCTTTCAAACATCATCCGGTAACCATGGAGAAATAAGTCATGATCACGAGAAAACAACTTTGGTTATGTCGAGATCACGAGAAAAATAAGTTGATGATCTCCAGTTAATGAAAAGAAAAAAAATGTTGATGCATGTCCTCTACAGACTTCCGTAGAATGCCATGTTATCGTCCTTCATTTCTGATTGGCTGTTGAAAATGAAGCACATAAAGTCTCAGATTCCTGGAATCTGCCGTATCTCTTGTATTTCTGAAAGTGTCCTGACACAAACCCTCAATGAACAGTTCAGCTGGAAAGAGCAGTACAGGGAAATCTAGGACACAGCCACTTAACATAATGTTATTCTGGCCAGTTGTTCCAGCTTAAATGTGAAACACTGCAGACCTCGGAAAGTTTTTCCTCCTTCTTTCACAATGAAAGCCTGCATTTTTAATAAATACGGCCCTCAGTACTGGTTAGAATCCATGGCATTTTTAATGTGAAGTCTGCCTTCATTCCTTCCTCAGATCAACATTTTATTTTAATTTTTTGAGCAGACGCTTTTACCTAGAGCGATGTTCATTTCAGAAAGCAGGGTTGGCTAGTCTCCAGTGAATGGGGGTTAAGAGCCTTGCCCAAGAGCCCAGAAGTGACATCACTCTGACGACCCTGTGGTTTGAACCAACATTATTTATTTTAACAGGTACAGTATCCTAACCCACACACGACTCCTAACCACTCAAAAATGCTCCAGCAGTTTTGATAATTGTTTGGACCCAAACTTCACTTACTTACACCGTGCATCGATGACGTTAACGCATGGATGTGCCAAAGCTGTGTACAGTTAAACAGGGACAAGAAGGAAGTCCTCGTTATTAGTAACAATATCCAGAGGCAAGTTTTTCTTAAGTATTAATTAATATTTTTTTTTCTTAGGTTTTATTAAGTCTATCAAGCCTCAACATAGTGTGAGGAACTCGTGTGTGACCTCAGTTTTAAAACTACTGTAATAGCAGTAATATATGAAAAAAGGATACTATCACTTCTGCAATATTTCAAAGGTATGACATGGTCCTGGGTACGACGCGAGACTGTATGTGGTGCTGTAAGTGGTTCTCCGACTTACATGGAAAAGGCATCACCTGCTACTCAGCAGCACTTGGGCACTAATATGAGGTGGCCCATCCAGGTAGGCACGTCGGACGCCTTAGGGGAGCTTTGTTAGTGGCAGCACTCTCTGATGTACACAGTGACCAGATCTCTGTAGGTGGGGGCACCTGTTATTGGTCTGGTCACTCTGATGTCGGCCATTCTCAGGCAGTAGCTGATTGTCTCCTCCCAATGGTGTCTGATGTCACTCCTGTCAACGAGCATATTATGAGACTCAGAAGATGAACCATTCATTCATGTCACTGTTGACTCTTCCTATGAAGTCAGTGGGCGGATTGGGAGAGCATCGGGGGGTCATGAGGTCACTGGAAAGGGGTGTGTTGTGCTCCCAATATCTATGTAAGAAGACAAGACCCAAGTCTTCAGAGTCTCGGTGCTTCATGTCTTGCTGAATGGCTGTGAGACATAGACACTATCCAGTGACCAGAAACCTTAGGACTGCGTCTCTTCGGGGAATCCCTGGATACTGTTGGTCTGACTTGGTGTCGAATAGGCAGCTGCTCAGGGAGTCCTGAATAAGGCACATGCATTGTGAAGGAACATCAATTTCAGCACTATGGTCATGTGACGCGATTCCCTGAGAGTGATCTAATTTGTAGGACTGTCATTGCTAGCAGCCCGAGTGACTGGACTAGGCCAAGGGGGTGCTCACATAATACCTGGCTGCCACAGACATATATTCACTTGTAGAGGGTGGCACTAGACTGCGTGGGCTGGTTGGGGGTTGCCAACCAGGAACCCAAGCTGTTTTATTGTATGGTGAACGATGTTCTTAAGTCACTTCACTGGTTTAGTGTGCAGCATAAACTTGATTTAAAAAATGTTTTCCTATTTTTTAAATGACTTCATGACCTTACTCCTATGTACCTTAGTGATATGATTACCCGGTTCCCCTGTGAGATTTCTGCACTCACAAAATACCTGACAAACCCTAAATGTAAATTGAAGAGTAAGGACTCAGCTTTTAGGAATTATGGGCCCAAACTATGGAATTCACTTCCTCAGCATCTATGGGAAACAATTGCTCTTGGCACTTTTAACAAGACTTTGAAAACCTCTTTCTATATTGCTTATCCTTAGTTTTTTGTTTATTATTGTGCTAAATTCATGTCATTGCATTTTAAAATGGTTTTAATTTTTCAGTGTTCCTTTGTACTCTTTTGTAATTCTCATTGAAGTGTATTAATGAAGTGTATTTTATGGCATGTAAAGCATTTTGTAAACTTTTTTTCGAAAAGTGCTTTATAAATAAATGTATTATTACTCCACACTCTCACCTGTATAAGTGCATGTGTCTCAAAGGAGAGAAGATGAGAAGATGTGTGCAAACTAAATAACTCCTATGTACCAGGACTTCAGGTCAGTAGAGGAAAAATATCATTGTATTTCTGGTAACACTTTAGTTGAGGGGCCACAAATCATAGTAGTACCTCATTGACTACTGAAGTACTAATCATGAACATGAA
>JAODKM010000032.1:18823910-18834637 GCA_026780845.1 Petrocephalus sullivani
TAGTTAATCATTAACTAATTCATGTTCATGATTAGTACTTCAGTAGTCAATGAGTTACTACTATTATTTGTGGCCCCCTCAAGTAAAGTGTTACCTGTTACTGTATTTCCTAACAGTGTTGACCACAAACTTAGCAGATTTTAGTTTCTGTGCAAAGGTTGCAAGAAGATGAACCAAACAGCGATCAGAGAGTCCCAAAGCTGTCTGGGGAACAGAGAAATAGGCATGCTTTAACACTGTATAATATCCATCCATCCATCCATCCATCCATCTTCCAACTGTTTATCAAGATCATGGTCACAAGGGGGCCCGGGTCTATTCCAGGATGCACCATACTGGGGACACCCTGGATGGGATGAACATTACAAGTCATTTTTCTTACTTTATTAGAGCTGTTAAGTGTCTCAGTAAATTCATTTGAAGTGATTTTTTATTCTGGGAAAAATTACACTGTGTTAACAATAAAAGGACGGGAGTAAGAAATTGTGCACTGGAGACTTCATTTTGTGAGCTATTATTCAGGCTCAGACCAGAGTTCGTGAGCAGCTGGTTAAATTAAATAACCAATTTCTGTAATAGCTTCTCAAAAACATATGTAGCTGGCAAAAACATTTCAAGTTATCAGAAAATTCAGTCCCATAACCAGTAGGAATTGCCATAAACCTTTCCGTCTAAAGTGATTTTAAAATGTATAACTGAAAAGTTTCCACCTTTCTTTTCCGTTTCTAATTCAGTGTGTATCTGTAACCCGAACTCGAGATGTCATGGGTGCCACCCCCCTGTGGGGGAAAAATGGTGAAAACTGCCCCCTTTGCAAATACACCCCCTCATGCCCTTAAATTGTCCCGTGTGACTGTCACTCAGATAAAGTTACTATGAATCTACTGACTGAGTCAAATTTTTTGTCAAATTTTATCCTCAGGGACTCCCACCTGCCCAAAAACTATTTGACCCCCCCACCCCCCTTGAAATATATTTGCAACTCAATCACTGACTGCTGCATATACATTAAGTTGGTAATAACGTGCTCCAGCTCAAATTTCAGTTTGAAAGGCTGTCAATCTCTGTAGGATAATATTGGGGCAGCTCAGTTTTTGACTTGGAATCAATATGAAATGCATTTCCAGTAGGTTTATCTTGAGTGGACCAGTATTTACTCTTTTGGAGCTTTCAATAATTTCGTGGTGCGCAGATCTCATCAAAGAAGGTTGCATTAAGATAGCATTAAAGATGTGATTCACCAGCTACATCTCATCTTGTAAGCTTAACTTTTATTAAGTCTCCTGGAGCAAAGCGATACTCTATTACCTTCATTTTAGCAGATGCTTTTATCCAAAGCAACATAGACTAAAGAAAGCGTGGTTGTTTAATATATATTAGTAATGGGTTTTTTTACATATGTTTCTCGCATAACATGTCTTAAAAAGTATGGGAAGGTGAATCTGACTTACGTAAAATTTGTCTTACATAAGGGTTTGTGAACTTCCGTCGGTCGAGAGGTACCTGCTTATAATATTACCCTTGTTGCAATATTATTTCCTGGATAACTGTGAATAAAAGGTATTACGGTTTGGGAATTGCATGTATAAAATTCTTCAGATTAGGTCATGAAATGCCCCTCTGTAAGGGCCATCTGTGGCTCCATCATCCTTTCCCCTAATCATTATGTCCCCGTGACACGCAATCGATGGATCATGGCCTTCTCCCTCTCTGCCCATCTCGTCTCTAACTCGCGCGAATCAGGGAACGAGTGACTGACATCATCGACACCGACGCATCCCGACTGACATCCCAGATCGCGTGCCTGATGCCTTTGACATCTCCCCAGTGCTCACGGGTGTAGTCGGCTCATTCTGAACAGAGCCTGTGCCTGAGAAAATGAATCTCAGGGGGAAACATAGTTACAGTATCCTGGTGATCAGCCCCATCTGAATTTATTCAGACCATGTTCTTCCTTCATCAAGATGTCCAGGTGCAATCAATTTTATGTTAATAATTGTTCAGTGTGTGTGCGTTTTTGTGTGTGTGTGTGTGGGGGGGGTACATATATATTACATTGTGGGGACCAAATATATGATAAAAACCTGGTTGTTTGTTCGGTTGCATTTATGGTATTTGGCAGAAGTCCTTGCCCAAAGCGATTTACGTAAGTTCTCAGAAGTCCGCATCAGTGAATACATCCTGATACTGGTTTAATAGAACTCAGGCTAAGAATACCATCTGTCTAAAACCTCTGTTGACAAATACAGTTTTTTTATTATTTTAAAAATAAGAGTATAATACTGGAAATGCCAATCCAAGTACTTCAGAAAGAGGTAGGTCTTCCTCAGGACATCTTTCAAAGACACCCAGTGACTCAGCTGTTCGGACATCTAGGGGTAGTTCATTCCACCACGTAGGTGGCAAAACAGAGAAGAGCCTAGATCCATGTCTTCTGTGTTTTGGATGTGATGCAGGCAGCTACAGGAAACCAGTGGTATGTGTTAGTCACCTGTTTGCTGTGTCTGCGTCTGCGTCTGGGTCTGTGCAAATCCATGCCAAGCTGCAGCCCATAGTCAGGCCGCAGATGCGTGCTGGAATAGGAAAGCCACAGATATTCGGAGGGGGAGAGAACTATACGTTATTTATAACTAGTGTAAGATTGTGAATATAAAACTATGTGGGTTTGGTGTGGGGAAAATACGTTTGTAATATTAGATTTTTTTGTAATTTTGTAAAGCCTGGTATCATTTTGTCATGGTTATATACACTGATCACTGCTGTGCCCCTTATAGATTGTACAGGAGGTCAGAGCTGTAGGATTAAAGGCTGTATAGTTTATTCCCAAGGGGTGAATAGGGGTAGCAGAGGCCCGTATGTGAGGGAGATGTACAGCCATTATCCCCACTGGTTATCTGGTCAAGACTGATTCTGGTCGCCACTTTGTTGACTTTTCATTTGATTTCGAACCACAAATAAAATGACGTGCTACTGCGATGGAGCGATTTCCTTCTTTGGTAACTGAGAGGAACAGAGTCTATTCAGTGCCTCTATCTCACAGTATCAGCATAATTCATGGCCTCCCCGATGTTGTTCAGTTAAGTCCTTCCATCCATTTTCTGAAATCGCTTATCCGTCCAGTTCGTGGGGGGGTCCGGATGGGGGGCCAGCCCATTGCAGGGCACACTCAGACATGCACACCTACGGGCAATTTAGCAACTCCAATTGGCCTCAGCATGTTTTGGGGTTTTGTATTTTTTGAGTTTTTACTTTACTTTTACAAAGGGATTCTTGTAAAGTGCTGTCCTGCTTGGTTCCAATCCCGAATCCAGGCGGTGATGTTCCCAGCCACTGTAATCAGGAGCCCGTACTGCCCTGCTATGAGCCTGGATATTTTTAAGCAGATAATGCTCTGAACGTGTTACACTGTTTAGGGGACCGTTCAAGTAGAAAGCCTGCAGAATGCAATTATAATTTGTACCCCAGTGGTCTCATGAGTCCAAATCAGTAAAAGAGAGGTTTGTTTTTAGAAAGTGATTGGCAGAGGGTAACTGCTCAGCACTGCACTGAAACCTCATCTGTTACATCTAGCTGCCTTTGTGACGTGAGAACCAATTCATAATTCTAGTATGTATGGCGAGTTCTTGGTGGGCAATCTGAACATTTCAGTGGAATTCAAACATCAGACATTCAGAAAAGGCCTGATGCTCCCATATCCATTAACAATACGGTGGAGGAAATAAGTATTTGACCCCTCGCTGATTGTAAGTTTGTCCATTGACAAAGAAATGAAAATTCTCAGAACAGTATCATTTTAATGGTAGGTTTATTTTAACAGTGACAGATAGCACATCAAATAATTAATTAATGATTGATTAATAATAAACATTAATTTATGATGGCGGCGCTAGTGATGATGACGATGATGATGATGATGATAATGGTGGTGATGAGTGGTGGTGGTGATGATGGTGATGATGATGATGGTGGTGATGATGGTGATGATGAGATAATGGTGATGGTGGTGATGATGGTGTGGTGTTGGTAGTGATGATGTTCATGGTGGTGATGATGGCGATGATGATGTGGTACTGATGGTGGCGGTGCTGACGATGATGAGGCCGATGATGGTGGTGATAATGGATGGATGGTGGTGATGGACGATCCACAGACAATGGCTCTCAGACAGTGGGGTATTTATTAATGAACTGAACTCAAAAGGAACCAAAAAACAAGGGACCACGAGGGCTGAAGACGAGCAGGGAAACACTAAGGCAGTTCTCACAAGAATTACAGGGTGAACAGAAAGCATAAGCAACACTAACAACGATGGGGAACAGGCAGGACACAAAGGCACCGACACACAGAGGCAGCCAGCAGGTAATACAAACACACTCAATGAACATCTAAAGATTTGGGGGTGTTCCAGAATACCGCTTTGGGATTTGACATGAATGGTTTTGAAGTTTACCCAAATCATCAGTGCATTATCAGTGGATCACTGGAAGAAGGATTTGCCATGGAAACAAATGTCAAAGAGAGTACTGCTCTGTGATTTCTGCGTCTAGAAATAAAAATATTAATGTCTGCGTATGCAGAGTATGAATTTATTTTACATAAAAAGTGACAGTGCAGCTGCAGCACGGTAAAAGCGCACAGCTAGCATATCTCTCTAACTTCGCAGAATATTCATCAGACCTATGTGGTCAAAACAATGTCTAATTTAACAGACTGAATATTTTATATGAATGGTTAAATTTTTTGTACATTGTGCTGTGTACATGGAAATATATTTAATGTAACTGCAAACCAATTGGAACCAAAAGAATTTGGCAGCAAGTTAGAAAGAGATAATCCTGTAAAAAACATAATTCATAATGGCAGGGATATTTGTGTATATTTGTAATTAAACCCAGCATTTTTCTCGCTTTGGCTAATGGTTGATATTTATTTTGGATGGATGGCTGGAGTGGGAGGGGGTATTGGGGATGTTTGTCGCACAGTACGTTTATGCATAATCGCATTATTGGTCTAGTGGATCCTCCTGCCACAATAAGGCCTTGTGCTTTTATAGGAGATTGAATATTTCTCAGATTCTGACTGATAGTGCTGAATACATTACATAAATTAAAGCACATATCAAAGGAAGAAGGTATCCAGCTATTCAGAGAGGTGACATACAGGGAGAACTGCAGATGCATACATTCATGTATGACTATCTCGCATGTCAATAGGCCTCTCTGATTGTATTAGCCTGCTTATTGTCCTCTATTTGCTGACCCTCCTGAAGATGATGAGGGTCCATTCACCTCAACAGCACAGCCGAGCCCAGTATAAACGTATTGCTAATGTTCTGTGTATAAGTGAAAGTTTGATGTTCTGAGGCTCTGGACTAACAAAATGTTCTCTTCCTAGTAGCCTCTTAAGGAACATGGTCCATCTGGAGAAGTAAATAGTGTTATCTCCAGATGGAGCCTATTAATAATAATAAAAAAACTGAAATCTTAAAAACTGAATGTCATGCCCTGCCGACTGCTCCGCCTGTGCGCCACGCCCCCTCGTTTCCCTCGTGCGAATCCTCCCGTCCTCAGCTGTTTCGTGTCTGCAGTACGCGTTTCAGTGTATTTGGTCCGCCCTAGTCCTGTCTCCCCAGTCAGTTTTTGTCGATTGTCTATGGACGTTCGCGTCACGTTGGCTCCTGTGTTTGCCCTGTTTACCCTGTTCTCCGTCCAATAAACGCCCTCTGGAAGGGCTCAAACCTACAGCCTGCAGTATGGGTCGTAAAGTCCGCTCCCGGCGTGACACTGAAGTGCTGTAATAACAGTTAAAAGTGAATTTTGTGGTTGTCAAAAGATGGATGGTGCTTAATTCCTGTGAAATGGCCAAGAAGTTTGCGTGTCAATTTTATGTGCAGCCAATAAAGAGAAAGTGGCTCAGCACGTGGTTCTCAGAACGGGATTCTCAGTTTAAGCTACAGATAGAAGAGTTAGCCAGATCCGTCATACAGTGTACATCCCCTATAAATCCATGAGCCGAGCACAGAGCCTGGTCATTTTGCTTGGAATATCATTGGTGTGGCCTTCGCCACGGACGCAGGTAGGCCCTGACAAGTTACAACACATTGGGAAATCAAAGCTTTAAATCAGGATAAAGTGTTCTGATGCTACCTGAACATGAATGCTGTTTAAAGACTGCCTATTCACATAGTCTCCTTCCTTTACTACTTTGTTTTGTAATTAAAGTTGTTATTAGTTTTTAATCATTTAAAGAAAAAATATATAAACACAAAACAAAACTCAGTGAGGCATAAAAAAAGAAACGAGATGCTCCAAATTATAACTATAACACTGTCATGATGCTGTAGACACATACAAACAAAAACTGTCTTATTGTTCTGTTAGGATCCCTGTTTTGCTGCTTAATCTTCCCAGCATTTTCTCACACGCCGCATTTTCAGGGTTGGACTCCTAGATTCTTTCCATAGTGTTAAAATAAGACGGGCATATGTCACAAGTCCAGTGTTTAACACTGTGAAGCCTGCTTTACTTAGCTGTGTCACCTCGCCCCTGTCCCCAAGAAGGCACAGTCTTGGTGATTTAGGTCATTTACATTTCACCCAGCCCTCCATGTATTTTAAAACTTCATTTACTACTTTATTACAGCAAAGGGAGCATGAGTTTCATCTAGCCATTCAAAGGTATCAGCAAATCCTGCAATATTTAGACAATTAAATTGATTCATTGTGATAAATCGTTCAGTGCCGTCACCAGTAAACATGTCTGCACTAAACTACTTTTAAATCCTTTAAATAAATTTCCAAAATCTTTGTCTGGGAAATATGAATAACAAGCGGTGGCTTTTTGGGTGCTAAATATTCTTTGGGAATAGCTCAGCGTGCCTTTGCTTCCCCAGTGTGTTCAGCATCCCCCATATCATACAAGGGGCTTCCAGTAGGGAAGAAATGGAGGGCAATACAGAAAGTTTGTAGAGATGTGTGTGCACATCCGCGGTGGCTTGATGTTTCAAATGAGAAACTGAAAACCGGTGTTCAAGTAAATAAGATAAACTTTCATCAAATCACGTTAAACTTTACTGATCCCAGGAGAACATTAAGCTATTGAATTAAACAGGGACCGGAATGTGAAACAGCACCGTTTGCGTATATATTCTCCCGGGAATTACTGAATGTCTAACCGGAGAAGAATGGGAACCACAAATCAAACTCAAACACAACCTCAGTCCCAAAATTTAAACCCTGAGTATTGTAAAGCTAAAACACCGTCGAGTTGCCAGCCTTAAACCCATAATAAAAGGGGAGCCTTGATGACAGCAAACGACTCAGCTCATTAAGCCGGCAGCCTAGGGAATAGGAGAACACACTAGGAGTTACGAACGGGATGGCCAGCGACACCTGCTGGCCAAATAAAGACTGACATAAAGAAGGGAGCAGGAGAGGGACTGATCCTGACGGTGCTGATGGTGGTGGTGCTGATGATGGTGGTGCTGGTGGTGATGGTGATGGTGGTGCTGATGATGGTGATGGTGGTGGTGGTGATTCTAGTACTTTGCAAAAATGAGAACATGAGTGGAATGCTACATCCACCTTTGGTACTGTGAAGGCCGTTCAGAGACTTTGCTTATTAGATGTTCCCCTCCAGCTGGCTCCGCTGAGCATCCACATTCGCATTACATATTCTGCTCATCTTATCATTAGGGACCAGCCTGTAATAGCATTCCAGATCCTAGGAAGGCTTGGGGGACATTATAAATCATCATTAAATTAACTGTTATTCCTGCACAATAAACACTATAACGATCTTCTATTGTTTAAATATTTAATAATCAAAGTCACAAAACAAGAATGACAGACTGAATGGCTTGCACTTCTTTGTGATTGGTGATTGGTATTAATTCTTCTAAAACCTCAACAGTTCTGCCAGGGATCGTGAATACGTCTGGCTGGGAGGCACCATCAGCTCCCTCAGTTTGTGCTAATGATGAGTTTCACCTGTCCGCGTTCCCATTAATGCTTTCCGGGAGACCGGAGCCGGCAGCTGAAGTCGGTGTCCTTCGGTTTGTTTTGGCCCCCAGAATCCTCTACTTTTCATCTGCTGTCCTTCCATGATCCCCTTGTTCCTGAAAAGAGCACCAGCAGTAAACTTCCCCTTCCCTGTTCAATCCACTGCTGTCTCATTGCTCTCATTGGTCCAAAGCTGGTCTTGTGTGTCTGTTTCGCCATATTTTTATCATCAGATGTACAGCTGCTCATAGATGAAAAAGACTGATTTTTCTTTTCAGCTTCTCCTAGAGAAAGACAATATCACTCCATCCTGAATGACAGAAACTGCTTTTTATGTCTGCATAACTCCCTACAACCCTGTACTGGATAGTTCTCAGTCTAAATTAATTTGGCCAAGGAACAACTGGCCAATTAATTAAATCCAGCATCCCCCAGGATGCTAGACCTGGAATTAGCTGGTCTCTTAGCTCGTTTTTTAGGCATGGTACCTCATTTCTTATCTGAATACCACAGCCTGGCGAGCATTCTTATGCTTTTTCTGTGCTCAGACTGTTTACGTAAATGTTTACCCTTGTGACTAAAAGTTCGCATAAACTAATAAAACAGAGGTGACGTTACCCTCCAAGGTGATTGTGACAATGCTTCTCACACCAATTGACTGAAATGCTCTCCTGGGGCAGAATAATAATATTATTCAAGCTGTAATTACTTGCCACGACAACCATTCCACCCATCTTTATGAGATTTGTTGACGTCCTTCATCTAGTAATGCAAGCAGGAACTGGCACTGTTAACATTGTTCTCAAAGATAAAATGCAGATAGGATGATGAACTTGCTCGCATGGGTTGGCATGAAGACACACATGAGCTTGTGTCCTGGCAGCTGATCACACTCACTTTTTTACACACTCAAGATGAAGGAGCCAACAAGCTGGCAGAAGAACGAAAATGTTCCATAGGAGTCAATCCATTCACTGCATGAGCATAAAGTGCATGAGCTTAAGCAACGTGTGGGTGCAAGGTTTCCCTGTGATTAATGCTTGGGTGACAGCCACTGTGGAATTTCTTTTACGGAGTCTTACGTACTAATTGATGTTGCTTTAGCCACTATTTGTATAACATTTAAAAAAAAAATGTGTTTAAGATGGATTGAATTTTGACTGATGGTTGACAAATTGTATTGTGTGAGAGTCTATATTCTTCTTTTTTTTCATATGAGGGCCCGCGGATGCTTTCGGAACACAGCGACGCTTATTAATGGGCAGGACAGAGGTGATTCTCTCAACCTTTAATGAAGACCTGGAGACAACTCAGAGTCACAGATTTCTCTAATTAGTTGTCATTGTTGGCAGGGACGTCCCCTACAGCACTGTTTATTCTGGGGACCTGTCAGGACGGAGATGACCTACTGGTCAGATATGGGGAGGTTTTCATGAGTCAGTCCTGCCGTATTAGCACTGGGGGAACCTGCGGGGAATTCGTAGAAACCGAAACACAGGCAGAGCCAACAAATAGGGGAGGTGCCAGTTTTAGTGGGACGGTCAGAACGCGTGTCCCCAGGAACCCTCGAAAATCCCCCCCTTCAAGCTTACGATCCTCTCATAGCTCCTTCCAGAATTTTCTGGATTTTTCTTGATGGTCACCTACTAACCAAAAACCACAAAGAGTCTACAACACAATTCTGCATCCCAGCAGATTTCAGTGAGACCCAGCACCCAAAGGCATCGCTGCCTCCCATATCCCTGTGGATCAATACTTTACATTCAAGCAGATGCTTTTACCCAAAGCCAGAGGTGGGATGGAAACAAAAAGCAGTCCAGGAATTTGCTCTCAAGCAGCCCGAATTTGATGTTTTTTTGCTGCCAACTGGAAGGGGGGGGGGTATTTCCATTTGTATATTTTGTTGATTACAACCATATAGACCATATAATCCTGGGGAAGAAAGACTGCCCTTAGCATTCCGCAGCTTCAGCATGGCCAGTCTGCACCCGCCCAACGCGATGTGCATTTCTGAGAAAGAGGGTCAGTCAGTCCCTGGAGCAATTGAGGGTTGAGGGCCCTGCTCAGGGGCCGCACAGCAAAATCGCTCTGCCGCATGTGGGATTTAAACCAGCAACCTACCGATCCCCAGCCCAGCAGCTGAGTCCACTGAGCTGCACGTATCCCCCACCCCTCCATGCTGGGATAGGACCGGAGGGGAAGCACTTTCCCTCATTCCCTGGCAGCCCAACATTTTTGATGGAAAGGCCCCCAGAGCAGACTTCAGTTTCATACCTTAATTAAAATCTCGACATCAGCCCGGATCCTGCCCTGCGGCTCCCCCCAAGACAGACCTTGGATGTGCGCTCGGCTCGGCACTCATTTAAACACTATTTGAGGAAACATTAGCGCATAACGACCCCGCTAATGACACTGCAGCCATAACAGACATAAAGACGTCCAATATATCCATATTAGAATGCCTTTGATCTGTGTGAACGAGCTGTTCTTAGTCGAGCTCTGTCTAAGCATTACCTGCAAAGCCCAAGTTAAATTCAATAGAAAGTGTCTGACTCATGGAATGTAGAGTCAAGCGACAATCAGGCATGTTGGCAAAATAAACGTAATCACTTAGACGTGGCAAAGTTCCTTTAAATCGGAGCAGCACCTTTCGCCCCCCCCCCCCCCCCCCCCCCCCCCCCCCCCCCCCCCCCCCCCCCACCCCCCCCCCCCCCCCCCCCTCCCCGGA
>JAODKM010000032.1:18834737-18853482 GCA_026780845.1 Petrocephalus sullivani
AAAGAACGCTTTCAGCACCTTGTTGAATCAATGCCACGTAGAATTAAGGCAGTTCTGAAGGCGAAAGGGGGTCAAACACCCTATTAGTATGGTGTTCCTAATAATCCTTTAGGTGAGTGTATAAGGTTTGGGGTCAGAGAGCAGGGCCAGTCCACATCCCTGGAGCACTTATGGTTAAGGGTCTTCTTCAGGGGTGATATGATTATTCTACTGGCCACATGATTCAAGAGCTAAACACATCAATAAACACTGAAAGTCAATGTGCAATGCTCCCTATCAAATGTCCACTCATTGGGTAATAAAGCCATTCTATATAACAATATGGTGCTGGAGACCAGCTCTGACCCCTGCTTGCTGGCAGAAGCTTGGGCAAGGCCAAGCCTCATCTGTAGGGGTTACGTATCAAAACGAAGCCCACAGTTCAGGGCGTGGGGGGGCAGGCTGTGGGCAGCAGCCATCACAGAGGAAACAACACATTGGAATCGAAATGTGTAACTGAATATCCCTCACCTTAGACATGAGGTGCCACATCTGGCTTATCAGACCCACATCTGTCCTTTTTGTATTTTTCACATTTTACTACACAATAGGACAAACATTGTCTCAGACACTCGAATAATGACTTTTGCCGGACACAACCACACCTTACAAACAGTGTACAGCAAACCAAACTTCAAGACCTTTTTTTGGCTCTTCTTGACTGTGTTGAAAACAACCATATGTGAGAATCACACTTTAGCCTTAATTATTGCTGTGGACTGATGTTTAAAATATAATAATATCTCCAGTAAAGCAATCATTTTCCAGTTTTTTAGAATTACTTTTAGTCTACTAATATCCTCATTAACTATCCAACAAAGGATAACTATGACACAGTAGCTCAAGGACTTCCTTAGCATGTATTTACACCATTAACAATGTCACATTTACCTCCAGTAATGATGTTGACAAGGCTTTGCTCCTCGAAAAACAAAAGAATCCAGAATGTAAAATGCTGCATGTGGCTCACTGATCATACATGTGCTCTTAAGCCAGCGTGCCACATGTAAAGTGCACGTCATCCTGGCAGCCTATGGTCTGACAGTTCTGCACTATATCAGAAATATCTCTCATTCAGAAATATGCTGCTCATTCAGCCTGTTACTCCCAGCTTATTCTTGATAATATAAGTAATTCACACCTACTCTTTGAACAACAGCCAGCCTACAGAGTTGTTAATAACATCAGACTTCAAATCCACTTGAAAAGCAGCCTGAGTCTCAACCGACTATGTTTCAGTTCTAGGAACTTCTAGCTGTCACATGCGGCCCAGAATGCACCACCGGCAGACTGTCGTATGTGGCCCAGACTGCACCACTTGCAGAATTTCACATGCTGTCTAGAATGCTTCACATACAGACTGTCAAGCATGGCCCAGAATGCACCACTTGCAGAATGTCACATGCTATCCAGAATGCTTCACAGACTGTCACATGTAGCCCAGAATGCACCACATGCAGACTGTCACATGTGGCCCAGAATGCATCACACATAAACTGTCAAGCGTGGCCCAGAATGCACCACTTGCAGAATTTCACATGCTGTCCAGAATGCATCATATACAGACTGTCACATGTAGCCCAGAATGCTTCGCATACTGACTGTTACATGTAGCCCAGAATGCATCACATGCAGATGTTACATGTGGCCCAGAATGCATCACATGCAGATGTTACATGTGGCCCAGAATGCATCACATGCAGACTGCCACATGCCATCCAGAAGGCACTATATTTAGACAACCAAATGTGACTCAAAATGCACTTGGATCAATGTCAAGAGATATGACAGACCAGAACACTTTGACATGAATCATTTACATTTATTTTATTTAACAATACTGTGCAAAAGTCTTAGGCAGTCATATGCAGTCAGCTAAATGACATAAATGTAAATGTTATGCAGTTAAAGGAGATGTTTAAAGCTATTTATCGGGGTAGTAAGTGCATATCTGCTACAAACAAAAACACAATTTAACATTAGAGCATATGCAAATTAAGAGTAAAACATAGCAAACTAACAGGAATATCTTCTGTACTGCCAAAAGTCACCTACATCCTGCTGGATGGCTAGAATAACACCGTTCCCAAACTTCTCCTCGGGAGAGACTCAGTCATTCCAGGTCACTTAAATAAGGAAGTTAATTAGTTAATAACTATATCAATAGTTAATGACTAAATACCAGTGTACTAGTGGTCGTTTAAAAAAATACATGGGTATATTGGACAGTTGCTGCAAATGCTCGGGGGTCTTTACGAGAGGATCTGAAAAGGTTATGCTGACACACTTGCTGATGGAAAAAAGTCATAGTTTTACACCAACATGAAGATAATTTAAACATCATTTTCTCTAACTGCTTAAGACTTTTGCACCCTTTTTCTTTTTGAGAAAGCAGGACCAACCTGTTCATGGAGTAATCGGGGGGCTGGGGGCTCGTGAGGCGGTGACCTTCTGGTCCCAGGCACAGCATCCTAAGCCGCTGAGCCAGACCCCGCCTCCAATTTAAAAAAAAAAAAGTTGAATGCAGGGGTGAGTTCATGAAATGGTAATATTCCTTCAAGTTGGACTGGAACCAGCAACCTAAGATTCATGGTGGGGCCTCCACTCTACCAACTGAGCTATCAAAGGCCACCCCTACAACCTACCAAGCTCCAGGTGGAAGGGAACCAAGATGGATGTCCGCAGTACGCCAACCTGGCATCAGGGCACCTGGCCTGAGAGAGGAGGCATTTCTTATGGGGCTCCGTGACCTTCATGGCGACATTCTCCCCGAAGTTCCGGGGTCTTCCTTTAAGTCTCACTGTCACCTCAGGGGAGGTGTTCCGGGCATGTCCCACTGGGAGGAGGCCCCGGGGACGACCCAGGACACGCTGGAGAGACTATGTCTCTCGGCTGGCCTGGGAACGCCTCGGGATCCCCCCAGAAGAGCTGGACGAAGTGGCTGGGGAGAGGGAGGTCTGGGCTTCCCTGCTTAGGCTGCTGCCCCCGCGACCCGACCCGGATCAGCGGTAGGAGATGGATGGATGTCACCACATCATCATTCACAATGCCCACCTTTACTGCACCATCCGCTTTGGGTTAGAGCCAGGCCCACCGGCAATACTCTCAGGCACTTTGTCTTGACATTATATTGACTGCTCAAAAAATAGTGACAGAGCTTTTTCAACAGAGTCTTTTTAAAAAGCTAACAATTGACAGTCCCCTCGGAATAAGCATCAATGTGGCTGACATCAGCCACAGACAGTACGGAATGACATCACGACATCTCGGGAAGGAAAAGCATCACTCCTCAAGGGAAATTCTCACTCTTAACTGCTTCCTCTCATTCAGACGGCATCCGCGTGGGCGTCTCCCACTTCGTAAATCAATTAATTCGGGCCATTTCCATCCTCGCTCTCTGAATTTCAAACTCGAAGTTGGAAGAAAACTTTCTGCTTTCATAGGGCATCCCAGAACCATTTGCAATGCCTTGTGTCAATGCCCCGAAAGGCCAATCTGTCATTTGTCTACATTTGTCTGTGGATTTTATGAGTGCCCCCATCCTGTCCCATCCCCCCCCCCTTTAATTCTGCATGCCTGGTGGGGTTATAAATAGAGTGGGAATCCGTTTGACACTGCGCGCCCGCACCGCTGCCCCTGTCACATTGCTGTGATGTCACCAGAACCGTCAGCTAGCGGCTTACGTTCTTACCCTGACGCATGGCGTGCCAAGATCAGCACTCGCATGCTGTTTTTGGTATGCCCCGAGCCTGGTGCCTCTCAAAGTGTGACTCTCAGTGGATTGGTAACAAAATGATGCTGGGGGGGTCACGATACACCTCTACATGGCAACAGGACCTGCCAGTGTGCACCTGTTATAATCACTGCTAGACAACCAGGGGACGTTCTTATTTCCTTATAAAATAAAGAAGCATATTTAAATACAAAGGAAGTTTATGCCCACACATGCTATCTGATGTTTAATACATGTTTCTCCAGCCTGACCAGTCCCACTTATCTGATATTATGACAGGTCATCGTGGTGTCATGCAGACAAAGACAATGCTCAGCGTTCACAGGGGACAATGTCGCATCGCTGTCATCGGCACTGAAGATCCGGATGCAGTATTACGTTATATTTCATTTAACAGGTGCTTTTTTGCAAAGTGACAAGAGAGCAGGGACAGCCAGTCCCTGGAGCAATTATGGTTAAGGGCCTTCCTCAAGGGCCCAACGGTGACATCAGCCTGCCAACCCTGAGATTTAACCTTCCAATAACAGGCACAGCCACCGAATCTGCTGAGCCACACACCACCCCCATAAACTTTATTGATTCAAGGAGAAAATTGACTTGAGACATATGTTCCTTGGAGCCAGATTCAAACCAGCAACTTAAGGATCACAGTGCAATCTCTACTGCCCACCACACTACCAAGAGGGCTACCAAAAGGCAGAAGCAGAAACCAACCAACCCATAATCACAAAATGCACGTCAGAGCGTATCAACGTCAGCATGGTTAGCATTAGATGCCACTCATTAGCTAATGAGCATAATTAGGTGTGATTAGAACAGATGCACACTGCCTCCTCCAGGGATCCCTACAGGGTGACAACTTAGATCCATACCAAACTCTAAGTAATTATATGTACAGAGGTGCATCACTTAGACCCAATTTTAGTGAGTGTAAAAATTATGAGAAAAGACCCTTCACGGCCTTCCCTAAACCTTTTGGGCCTCTTCAGCAGTGAGAATTATTCATTGAAGGAATACAAAGATTAACACACATGCACGATACAGGTTTCTGATGTCTCAAGGCTGAGCAGCTCTGCACAGCTCTTTGTGTCACATTGCAGGTATTTTCGAAAGATTATTACACTGCAGACAAACTCTTCATATTACACTGCAGGTATTTTCATGCAATTGTTACACTGCGGATGAGCTCTTCATGTCAGATTGCAGGTAATTTTATGTGATCATTATTCCACAGATAAGCTCTTCATGTTGCACATGTTGCATGTAATTTCATTCATCACACTGTAGTCAAACTCTTCGAGTCACTGCAGGTATTTTCTTATGATCATTACACTGTAGTCAAGCTCTTTGTGTCACACTGCAGGTATTTTCTTATGATCCTTACACTGATGGTCATTGCCCTCAAGATGGATGGATGACGAGTTTCCATTTTGGGTTGCAAATAGGATGCTTATTCAGTCCAATAAACTATATGAGGAAGAGGGCTCATTGATGTCTTATATGAGATACTGCAATGTAGAATGAAAAATATTTTAAGGTGAACATTCATCCTGAATAGATAATTGAGACATTGATCGATCCATTTTCAGCCAATAAGCATCCTGAAAGGCCCCTGGTGACCCGGAGAGCAGACAGAGAGCAGAGGGTAACCTGGATGTGGCACGGATCCATCATGTGACATCCCCTCATCCATACATTAGTGGGAGCATAGGTCACCTGATCAGCAGGAATGTGAGAGAAAAGGAAAGGACCCAGAGAAAAGCTCAGAAACACAGAAAAGCAAGCAAGGAGCCCACAGGAACTCTGGATTGGACCCGAACCCATAGAACTCAGGGGGCACAGCGATCAGCTGTAACAACCAGGGGACATTCTTTGTCTGCATGACACCACGATGACCTTTGCATAAATTTAACAGTCCTCATCTGACAGTAAAACGATGGAAGGGGAAGTGAAATTGAAGCTCTTTCGAAACAGGACACTTCACTAGTCCGGTGTCCAATTCAGGAATAAAATTCGTATCAGAAAATGCTTGTCGTTTCCATGGAGACAGCCACAGCACCATTTTGCATCAAAATATCTGATAAGATTTATTCACAATGCATTTGGCTTGATTTCAGCCAGAGGGGTCAAACAGATTGCTAAATTATCACATTGTAAAAGTAAGGAACCCCTCTGAAAAATCTCCTAACTGCATTCATCCAAAAAACTCCGGAAATTTACATAATTTAGTTTACAAACAAATTATGTAGTAATAAAATTTTATTTTACTTTAGCAGTTTGTACAGCTTAATATTAGCTAGCTGTGCTTTATTAGGTAGGCAACTTGGCTTTTTAAGGCAAATCCCTGAAATTCTGGCCCGAATAAGCAGTTAAAATGACATATCCCTCTACTATTCTGTCTCACTTTGTTGTTTTTTGCTATAAAATGTCTTGAGTTTGCTGATGACCTGAATAAAGAAGCACAAAACTGATTTGGGTTTCAGGTTTATGTACATAAAATTTCAGCATATTAATATGAATTTTAGATTGTGGTCAGTAATGCTACCGTTTCCATCAAACAAAGCAAGTTATTGCTGGTAGTTGTATTTAAACATCCTAACACATTTATTACTGAATATTATGTTACCTGACCTCTATGCAACATCACTTTCAGACACGGAAACGATTTTGGATGGGACTGCTCAGTCCCCAGTTGTTTGTCTGGCATGATTTTCCAGACAGGTGGTGAAACCTTCTACACCACATACTTCCCCTGGATCAATTAATGAATTAATTTGTACAAAGCAAGGTCCATAAAGACTAAATGGTTGGGTGAGTTTGGTGTGGAAGAATTTGAATAGCCCACACAGAGCCCTGACCTCAACCCCATCTAACACCTTAGGAAAAACTAGGAGATTGTGAGCCAGGCCTTCACGTCCACCATCAGTGCCTGACCTCAAAAATGCTGCTTCTATATGAATGGCCGAATTCCTACAGCCACAGCCCAAAATCTTGTGGAAAGCCTCCCCAGAAGAGTGGCAGCTGTTATACAGTAGCTGCAAAGGGGGGACCAGCTCCATGTTGATGCCTATGGATTTATAATGGGATGTCATACAAGTTCCAGTAGGCGTAATGGCCAGGTGTCCCAATACTTTTGTCCATATAGTGTATCTCCCCCGAACGGCTAATTCTCTGTGAGATTAATCAGCCTCTGATTATTAGCAGCAGGTCCTTCTTTCTGGTAAATATTTATGGGCCACCTGGCTCATCTAGAGGCCACAGTATGGTGTTTAAGAACTGCAGAGAGTGTGACATTTACTGCCTTTGTTCAAAATATGAATTGAACTATACCAGAATTGGGGAACCCTGGACGATATTCATCTACAGCTGCAATCTAGTTTCCACAATCCAGTCCGCTATTTACCTGCCATGGAAGTGATGGTGGCTCAAGGCCACGCCCACCTCTAGTGATCCCTGTGTACAATCGGCAGGAACCACGCCAAAAATCCGTAAATGTAATTACACTCATCGTGGTGTCCTTGCTGAAAAAAATTGCATGGGAAGATGTTTTATTGTGGTTTAATCTGACCTTTAGGCACAGTGACAAAAATTAACAGCTGGGGTTTAGGGGTGTTTATTAAAAGCTTTGGGAGTTGTCAGGATACTGATCTTTGCCTGTGCTGTCCTGCACTGCACAGAAGACAGCTGTTTATTTGCCCGCATGTGGATTCATGGGCCATCCCAACATCTCAGCATCTTCCACTCTTTCACCCTTAGAGATGGCCGAGATAGCAGCCCACGAACACGAAAGGACGCCTGCCAATCTGCCTTTTTGCAAACCGTGAATTAATCAGTGATTATGCCCAGCCATTACACACTGAGTGACTTATACAGAGAGATTAAAAGCGCCGGGCCTTTGTAGTGTGTTCAGTTTCCTCTCAGCATGTAGGTCAGCACATCATTGATTTGACTTGCACTCAGCGTGACACAACTCCAGTTTCTCGTACTCACTCCTGAACAAATCACTGTCACTCACAATAACAGCGAATTGAACGTGTAAGTGAAATTGAGGAAGACCACGCCCGTTATTGTTTTCCATATTACTGTATTGTAGCTATTTTTAAAAGACTCTAAATGAACAAATTAGCAGAGAGGACAGCAGGGAAATGCATTGACATGCATCTCCAGTATCATCAGGTACCTACATCTCTGCGCTGGTCAGACAACCGCATGAACAAAAGATCTCCCTCCGGCAACTGAAACATGGTGGTCTCCTCCCTAAAGCATCTGGAATGCTGGAATGGAGAAACAGATGTTCCATCATAGACACGGCACAGGTCAATTAGCAGAAGAGCCTCTCATGTAAAATGTGGTTCCTTTAAGAGCAGCATCTAACAGTATCGCCCACATCCGTCTCGGACCGCTTCATCGCCGGGGTGATGAAGGTGTGAAGTGTGGCCTGATGGCTGCGGATGGGGGTGTCGGGCACTCGCAGGCAAGGCTTTGGTACTGGCAGTGTGACCTCAGCACCAAGCTCTGAACATGGGCAGGGCAGGCATGTGTGGAGCAGTTTGTTCAGCGTGACATCGCCTGCGGGGACTTTCGACATTGTTATCTTTTAGCTAGAGGCCTCTCCCTGGGGCAAAATCCGATCCAAACAGTGATGTTAGCAAAGGCAAATCGTTTCTCTCTCTCTCTCTCTCTCTCTGCTTTCCCACATCTGAAGCCTTAATGCAGTCTGAATTGCGTCAGGCCCCAGACTTTTCAGAAGGCTCGGAAAATAATTACGCAAAATTAATGCATGCGGCAGCCTCGCCAAAGCCACGATCTGCCCATGCATGGGAAAACAAGGGGCCGGGAAACACGGCGCGGCGCGTCGGCGCCCTTCAGGAGCCGTTTCCCGTCCAATTTCCCATCCTGTGAGAGTTCGCCTGTGTGATACTTCAGCATGTCCTTCAGAGAGGTCATTAATCTCAGCTTATGACATATTTCCTGTTACCACATTCCCCAAATGAACAGCTAGCAGCTATTACCTGATTTGAGAGTAAACACAGGTGCTATTGAAATGCAAAATAACAAACTTCTGCGTCCTGTGTTTAGGTTAAACTAACAGAAGCACTTTCTGGAATGGATAATTAGACACGGAGCCTGATACATCACAAAAAATGAGAACCACCCCCTCCGCAAATTCTGGGTTTTCGAAGATATACAGCGGAATGAAATAAGGGAATTCCTGTCTGACGTTTTATTCCAAGCGGCTCAGTGGCTGACTAGATAGCACATTTCTAGGAATGGGATTTGCGTGTTCTCACTAACACAGGCTCTCTCTCACTGTCCAAAGGCATCTTCTTTGGCTGACTGGAATCTTTAAATTGTCCATAGTGTATGATTGTGTGTGTATGTGTGTGTGTGACCTGTGATAGACTGGAATCTATAAATTGCCTCTTTGTATGTTGGTTTATGTGTCCTGTGATAGACTGGCATCCTGTCCAGGGTGTCCCCTGTGATAAATGCCCTATGATAGGTTGATGTAAATACTGCACGTGGGGTAAATTTCTAATTCATTTACCAATCGTTGTATAAACTTCCCACTCTCTGGTGCGCATGGTTTACTTTACATAAATAGATTATCACCGTGTTTGCTGGGGAGCGTCGTCAGGAGCCCAGACCCTGCAGGCACCTGCAGCGGCTGATTCTCGCCGACAGCACCTCGGTCATTTCCGTACTGCATAAAAATACACCCGGCGAAATAAAGTAGCAACGTTTACACATGTAATGGGCAGTGGCAGGTCTGAAAGGCGGTTACCTCTAAGTATATCGGGGGGGAGGGGGGCACAAGGACGTGAGGACAGTGGGACGTTCGCGCATCGCTCACAAAGACAGGCCGGGATGTTAAACGCCGCTTCTGGAAAGAGCAGCTGGTTTATTTGCTGTACACCCCGTTCCCGGCTCCATCCACTGCCGCAGTCGAGCCGTTAGACTTGCGAGACTCAATTAAGCGAATCCCGGGAGTTACGAGGCGCTGAAATGTCAGAGCAGCGGCGCGGCGCGCCTGGGCAGACAGCTTTACAGCGCCTCCTTATAATAAAGCGCCCTGTAATTAATTACCCTGTCAACTCCAGAAATAAACAGGTGACTTCTATATTTACCCATCATCTTGTGTCATGTTTCTTTTTTTTCCACTTTCGGCTTTGTTCTTCACCTTGTTTTCCAATTCTGTTTCCTTCTTCGCGGCTTATACAATTCAGATGTTTAACTCAGTGGAAAACGGCTCTTTGGACTGTACAGCAATACGCGTCCATTGTTAGGACATTCTGGGAAATCAGAGAGACTGCTCCACATGAACCGCCATGAACTGACCCGCTGGTTAGAGAAAGCCCCCCACCCTGTGAGATCAGAGAGATTACTCTGCCTGAAACTGACCTGCTGGGTGGAGAGCGCCCCCCACCCTGTGAAATCAGAGAGATTATTCCGTCTGAAACTGACCTGCTGGGTGGAGAGCGCCCCCCACCCTGTGAAATCAGAGAGTTTATTCCGCCTGAAACTGACCTGCTGGGTGGAGAGCGCCCCCCACCCTGTGAAATCAGAGAGATTATGCCGTCTGAAAGTGACCTACTGGGTGGAAGGCGCCCCCTGCAGTGGATGGGGGAAAAGTGCACAATAAACACTGACTTTTTCAAAGTACCAAAAAGAATCACCTAAGATTCCATTAAGAGTAGCTGACTCTGGCTGTGATTTGCTTATTCACACTCCCGTATAGATCGCAGCGTGTCCTGCATTACTCATAAGCAAATTAGCTGCTTGTATGCAATAGTTTGGCAGACTTCATGAAGGCTGTAGTTTGCCTGGACCTGCTGGGTCTATGTTTGATATATAACCCGATAGTAGCAAGCCTCCCAGACCACAATGACATGTGACTTCACGTGTGCTGTTCACGTACAAAAAAAGGCCATTTTTCAGTGGCAAAAATAATTTTACGGTATATAAACCGCAGAGCATCGACTGGTGATTAACGAACCCGTTAACTGCACTCTGCTGAATACTTATTTATTAAATCGTATGAAATGTAGGTGTTGAAGGAAGCACTTTGGCATGACAGTCAAGTATTTAAAATAATAATAATAATAATAATAATAAATACCGGAACCCTTTCCTGCCATTATCCTGTAGAGATATAAAAAAAACATTAAGCAGAAGAAACCAACTAGGGCAGGCGAACTGGATGATGGTGATGATAATAATAATAATAATAACACACCAGGTGAAAATGAGGGAAAATTAATGCGCTAATTGCAGTCCAGCTGCACATCTCCTGCGTGGCACAACCCAAAGTCAGGCTGCTATGCAGGCAAAACCCACACAGGGAACTTTACTCAGGCACAGACAGGTAACAACGACAGGACTGCGAAGCACTTAAATACTAAGGGGCAAACGAGAGGCAGCTGTGAAGGATTACCATGAGGCATTAGGTGTGGCCTGTTTAGAGCCACGTCCAAGGGAAACACAGGGAGCAGACAAGCGGGGCTGGACGTGGCACTGCGAGGCGAGCGGATGTTTCTTATATAAAATACTAAATTATAAATAAAACAATTGCTAAATATGGACACGCTGTGCTTGTATCTACCAACATGACTCATATAGGTGTCGCATGGGGCAATGGTAACCTAATCGTCAGGTTAGCTTCCTGGCGATTGAGAGGTTGTTGGTTAGAATCTCCACCCCACATGGCACTGCTCTCTGATCGCTGAAAAAGCTGCCTACTGCTATGTGACTTATAGATTAAATGCACAAGACAATTTTTGTTGTGGTGTCTCAACTATTGCTTACTTTCATATATTTGCATGACGCTCATTATAACATGTTTTAGGTATAAGAAAAGACTGTTTGGTGTTTTGAAGTGACGAATTATCCTCCGGCATCTTCCGCGGCGTTCTGCGTCATCTTGTTCCTTTTTGGTCCCTCGCACGCTCTTCCAGCCCCGTTAGCAGCTGTAATCGCAGGTCAGGGTGCCGGAGATGCCGGCGTCACCCGAATAGCTGGACATCGGTGACCCTAAAAGAGCAGCATGCCAAAAAAGTGAGCGATCGGGCATCGCGCACGGACCGCCGATGAGTCATTTGCAGGGATGCCAACAGGCCGTGGAAGTCCCCGGTGGCACGTCAAGCCGCGCGCCTATGAGTCACGCTGCCCCGTGCTCCTTAGCACACTTTAGTGCGAGAAAATTCCAAGTGTATAAAACACATATCGCCAATCATTCCGTGATTCCGGCTGATTGGTCAAAAGAGCCTCAACGTGCCTGCGATTTTATATTAAAGAACTGCTGATTAAGGCATGCTTTTCTAAGCATATGCAGATTAGGGTATCGCACCTAGGGTTTTGTTCGTTGAGGAATACACAGATACATAACATGCATGAACACATAACATACATGCATACACAACATGCATGCATACGTATACTCGTGTGTAAAAAAAAAAAACTATAGTATTACCCTTCGATAGCTCAGTTGGTAGAGCGGAGGACTGTAGGGGCTTCACTGTAATCCTTAGGTCGCTGGTTCGAATCCGGCTCGAAGGAGTGCCAACCTTTAATAGATTTCCACTTTAAATCGATAAGGATGGGGTAATATTATAATTCAGAAACATCGGAGTCATTCTATCCATTCCATCTCAGCAAAGGTTAGAGGCACGGGGGTATCTGCACCTGTTATGTGTTCCAGCACGCCACCTGCTGGCCAGTTCTAGGCCCATCATTGCCGGGATTTGTGGTTCTCACGGGCCAAGGAGACACAAATCTATTTCAGAAATGGGCTGAATATGGAGTTTTAGAAGTAGTTAAGGCGATGGGCTACCAATCCGTTTTGCTCTATACGCGAGGTGTCCAATTCCATCCTCTTCGGGAAATCGGTATCTGCCTTACTTATACACTGATTTGGACAGAAGAATCTGCTAAATGCAAAACTACTAAATTTTCCCCACATAGACCAGTAAAGTGCCTCTATTCTATTTTCACATATAAAAGCTGTTTCCACAATGATGAACAGTGTACGTGACATTTAGAACCCAGTTACGGGAATGCCATACCCAGGCCCAACGGTGATATGACTTTTTAAATTTTCCATTCATTTTTGGGTGAATTGTTTCACGGCGCAGACTCGCTTGCCTTAGATATGTACAAATTTGCACACAATAAAGCATTTTTCCTTTGTCTGTCCCACTGCGCGGTGTTAATCACAGACCTCTGGGGGCCAATCGGCTGTCCCGAAGCGCAATGGCGCCCCCTTGCGGAGGCGCCGGACCATTACTATGGCGTCACTAAAGGACCCGGAAAGAGAAGGCGGGACCTTCCACAGGGCGCACACGTGGGAGAAGCTCCGCAAGATGGCAGCCAGCATCGAGGAGCTGCTCGCCAAAGCGGGCCGAGAGGAAGCGGAGAAGCTCCAGAGCATCCGAGTGGAGAAGGAGTTGGAGCTGGAGTTCGACGTGGGGAACCTGCTCGCCCTGGACAAGAACGCGCCGGACCTGCGGGAGTTCCGAGCCGGGAAGGACGAGGGCTTCCTGCGCTCGCTGGCCCGGGACAACGCGCAGCTGCTCATCAACCAGATCTGGAAGCTGCCCACCGAGCGGATCGACGGGGTGGTGGTGGCCAGGCTGCCCGAGCCCGCCACCCGCCTGCCGCGGGAGAAGCCGGCGCCGAAGCCCAGGCCCCCGACTAAGTGGGAGGAGTTCGCCAAGCTCAAGGGGATCCAGAAGAGGAAGAAGACCAACCTGGTGTGGGACGATGTCCACCAGGAGTGGCGGCGGCGCTGGGGCTACAAGCGGGCCAAGGACGACACCAAGGACTGGCTGATCGAGGTGCCGGAGAGCGCCGATCCCAACGAGGACCAGTTCGCCAAGCGCGTCCGGGCCAAGAAGGAGCGGGTGGCGAAGAACGAGCTGAACCGGCTGCGGAACATCGCCAGGGCGCACAAGCTGCAGGCGCCGGGGGCCGGGCTGCCCCCCGCCGCGCAGCCGTCCCGCCCCGAGCTGGCCAAGGCCGAGCAGCTGGCCCGGCTCTCCACCGCCTCGCTGGGCACCTTCCAGGAGCGCCTGCCCCGGGAGAAGGCCGCCAAGAAGCCCGGCAAGAGGCGGCAGTTCCAGCCCAACGTGGGCGACTTCTCCTCGGAGAAGCAGAAGCAGCTGCGGCTGCTGGAGCTGATGGAGGGCAAGAGGCCGCGGCTGGACGTGGCCAGGGCCGCCAGCAAGCAGATGCGGGAGGAGGACATGGAGAACGCCGCCCAGAGGAGGAAGGGGGCCGGGAGGAAGGGGCGCAGGGGCCATTTTACCGGGAAGGGGAAGGGGAAGGGGAAAGGGGCCGGGCCGGCTGCCGGGGGCAAGAGCCGGAAGCCGCGCAAGGCGCTCGGCAAGAGATGAGGTTCCGGAACGCGTGTCTGCGGCGCAGCGCGCATGCGCGCCAGACCAGCGTTACCACGTGTGCCCACGTGCCTTACATCGGGGCTTTCTGATGGATTTGGGTACAGGGACGATTTGGGGGGGGTGTTATTGCGCACGGGCGGCCGTGATGCATGCATGCCTATTTTGTGACTATTTTTCCAGCTGTATTAAATATGCTAAATATGTATGGATATTTTCGGGGGAGGTGGATAATCTCCCCTTTTCATTAAATTGACAACTCTTCTAGAGCTTCATTGTGCAGTATATGTTTGATGATATTATGGGCTGTTCTTTTGTAGTCCTTGGAGAAATTAAATGCAATTTGAAATTGTTTTTGTTTCCTGCAATTAGAATATGGTAAATTACTGATCAAGTATGTTTTTGCAGGATATCATCACACGAATACATCTTGCTTAGGCAGATATCTTGATATTTGTTCCCAGAAGGTGGATGGATTGTCAGATTCGGGGATAAAATGGAGTCTTGCTGATGCACTGCTTAGTAGGGATGACAGTAGAACAGAATCATATGCAGACCTAGAACAGCTACAGAGATGGTTGTCCACACTCAGATACCTGGACAGCAACAAATTTAAATTTACCCAGTGTCTCAGTATAGCTGTGGAGCATATGTTGTAATAACGGGAAAAACGTGTCATGGTGGCTCAGTGGTATAAACGCGTTTGCTGTTGCATTATATAGGTTTCAAAGGTGATTTATTGTCGACACAATAAACTGTCCTCTGCATTGCATGGCACTGGGCGGCTGTTTCAGCACCCGGGGAGCAGGGCTTGGGGGCGGGACCCTGCTTAGGGTACCTCAGGGGTACTTGCGGGTCAGGGACTCGAACCGGCCACCTTTTAATTGCACATAATTGTATCCCTGACCATTGCACCATGAATGACCATAAGTCACCTTAATTGTCAGTGAAAAGCAGTTAAAATATAACCAGGTGCAAATTAAAAACATTTATATACAATGTAATGAATTATAGATATGAATATAAGTGTGAAGTATGGTTCTGTGCTAGATATACAAGGTAGGCCGTGGCTTAAGGTGCCGACGGGATTTGTGGTACCTGATGACGATGCAGTGCTCCGAGTACAAGCAGGAGGGATAAAATGTGTAAGGTTAGCTGCTGGTGCAAACCGGTGAGCAGATGTTCAGTCGGGGCACCAAGTTGTATGTAGGGAGGGGTGGGGAGCAGAATCAAGGCTGTAACGTACTTTGGAGCACACTGACAGCTGTTCACAAATTTCACCTAAACCCCTAAACTCTATATTAGGACTGGATGAAGGTTTGTGCTAAAGTGTGAAGTAAAATGTGATTAAATTACGTAAACGTAGTATAATACCTGGAGTTTGCACATTCTCCCAGTGTCGTCGTGGGGTTTCCCCCGGGTACTCTGGTTTCCCCCCACAGTCCAAAGGCATGCTGAGGTTAATTGGACCTACTAAATTGCCCGTAGATGTGCATGCGTGTGTGAATGGTGTGTGAGTGTGCCCTGCGATGGGCTGGCCCCCGTCCTGGGTTGTTCCCGCCTCATGCCCCTAGCTTGCGGAATAGGCTCTGGACCCCCCTGCGACCCGGAAGGATAAGCGGTTTTGAAAAATGGATAGTTTAATATCCATTATGTTATATGAAAATAAACGTTTGTCATTTACATCACATAGATTCTCATTTTAACCAGATAAATTAATGCAGCATTATACGATGGGTCTTTCTCGTTTTGATGAGAGAATTTCCCATCTCGTTATAATGAGATCATTTCTCTTTTAACGTTATACCTTCTTTTCTAATGAGGAACTGTGCATATTTTATCATGGTTTGGGAAACACTGGCCTAGTGTCATAACATGTGCATGCTGGGACCCCAGCTGTAGACATTTTGTCTCTGCCACAGGTGCAGGGTAGAAAATTCCCACTGGGGGGCGCTGACTAATCAACTTACTGATGGGGGTGAGAAGCCAGACACCCTGATGTCAGGTGGGCATACAGCAGGTGGCATTCTTGGTTCCCTTTCATCTGGAGTTGGTGGGTGCTAGGGGAGCCATTTGATAGCTCAGTTGCTAGTGCCGAGGACTAGAGACTGTACTGTAATCCTTGAGTTTGTTGGTTTGAAACCAGCTTGAAGGAGTGTCTGTTTTTAATTAAACCCCCCCCTGCTCCCAAACCAATATAGATTTTATCTTGTGGGTTCAGTGTGTGGCTCAGTGGGATAGAATGCTGTCCCTGGTATCAGTTGGTGGCTGGTTCAGATCTCAGGGTCAGTAGAGGTATTTTGCCAGTAGACTATTAACCCCAGTTGTACCAGGAGTCTGGCCCTGAATCTTTCCAAAAAGTTAAATGTCCAAGTTGCTTTCAGTTTGGGCCCTGCTGGCTTCCCCAGCTGCCCTGTGCACCTCTCACCTCCACCTGTAGGTGGCAGTGTGTCTGCATGCACCAGAGCGTGCACTCAGCTGAACAATGGCCATGTCCGCCACCCACAAGGCTGGCTGTTTGGTACGCCCCAGCTCGCGTGTGTTTACACCCCGGCCGCCCGCAGGGGGCGCCACCCTGCCCCAGGAGCGGCACCCTCCACTGTCGCCTTCGTCACGCCTGCCAGCGCGGATCCATCACCCGTCCATTTTGGCTGCCTTGCTGAGTCCTACATCACCATTTGCTATTTGACCTGCTACCAACTGCTGCCAGCTGAAGAGGGTTAATTGGCACAGGAGATGGGGGGCAGCCTGGGAGTGTGTGCCCCTGTGCTGGTATGCGCAGCAGTGCCAAGCGCTGTCCTCCGTATCCAAAATGTCTATCTGCCAGGCGGAGGGGTGCAGTGTGATTCAGAGGCTTAGGCATGTCTGCCTGTAATCTGATGGTCACCAGTTCAAATCCGAGGCATGGGGGCTCCAACCCCAAGCTTCACCCTCACCTGAATATCTTATGTGTCACGGGAGAGATGATAAGAATATGTCAGAGCCAATGAATTCTTAAGTACTTGTGCAGATGACGAATAAAGTATCACTTCTGGCTCTGGGAACTTTCAGAATGACAGACTAGGCTACTCAGCACCTCACATGGTTTCTGAAGCACATTCATGAGTATGACAGAGCAGTAAGAGGCCTGGAGGGGCTGTGAGGCAGCCCCCGACGGCTCTCATACATGGTGAATGCCTCACCAGTAATCTTGTTTAGGGCAAAAAGGTTCTTCTGAATTCCCTGAAAAGGATCCCCAAAGAAGCGATAAACTGCAATCTTAGTGTAACACACTGAGTTGTGACGAGGCTGGCGTGCAGTAAAAACTGTCAAGAGTGCTTTATACATTCCCATGCATTATACACATTCCCAAAACAGCTACTTCCTTGTTAACTCATTATATAACAGCTTGCCTAGATAAATATAACACAGGCAGTGCTGAATTCTGCTGCAAATAAATGTTTCTATGGCAATTATTGAAAAGTTATTGTTTAACCCTATTATTATTTAATATGTAATGTTATGATGTGGATTTTCACCAGCTAATGGGCTGTGAGGTTCAGATTAGGGTGTTGAATATTGCTATTGGGCTGAATATTTTGAAGTTGGGGCTTTACTCGGACGTGGAACTTCACTGTACGTCACGCTGCCACTTTCCGGAGTTGTGCTTCCAGAAAGCAGACCCGGGTCGGTCTGAAGCAGGCGGACGGGAAGCCTGTGTGACTATGCAGGTATACTTTGTTTTTACATCTTAATTTGTCCTTAATGACTGATGCTGTTTGACTACTGTGCCATGTCCATCTGTTTGTAAGCTCAGACCCTCATTTGTTCAGTCAAAAATGGGACCCATTCATTAATCCCCCCATTGACCTTTGACCTGGAGGTATTGATTGGGAGAGCAGAATGGACAGTCTTACATGACCTCACACTGTGCGACAGATGGACGAATGAGGAAAGGCAGGACATGATCACCCTTCATGCATGGATGGAGTTTGGATAATCCATCAGACCTGGGTACTGCGCCCAGCACACAAACAACAAGGATACATTTGGCACCCTGAAACATACATTTGGCACTGTGGATCTAAAAAAAAAAGAACATTAATTGAAACCTTGACATGTTTGTGGAATCGGGCCAGTGATCTCGATGTCAGAATCAGGCTTGTACGTATGCTGACTTGCACAGGGAGTTTGTCTCCATGGTAACATGATGGCAGTGCTGCTGTTTGTGCTTCTCTGTCTTTCTGTGGCATTTGGCCGAAGCTGCCCCCTCCCACTCGCACGCAGTGAGGCTCTGTGGCCGGGACGGAGCTGACTCAGTTACCCTGCTTTTCATTGGGCAGTTTGTCAACTTTGTTACTGGGTTTTACTAAATAATGACTACAATAAATCCCACCCTGACCTCCATTCCTACGTATATCTGAAATGTTGTGAATTGTTAGTTCATTATTATTATTAAGAATATAAGAACTATACAAACGAGAGGAGGCCATTCGGCCCACCAAGCTCGCTTGGGGAGAACTTAACTAATAGCTCAGAGTTGTTGAAATCTTATCTAGCTCTGATTTAAAGGAACCTAAGGATTTAGCTTGCACTACGTTAT
>JAODKM010000032.1:18876986-18896860 GCA_026780845.1 Petrocephalus sullivani
TAAGAAACTTTAAATTATGGCAACTTTGTGACATGGTGTGTTATTGTGTAGCACTGATACACCGCAGGAATATGCTTGGTGCCATTATAAGAACTACATGACAAACAGTACTGTTAAGGAATTACTTTATTGCAGAGGTTGAAAAGTGATGCATGCAGACAGCAAAAACTGAGCTTCATTAACTTTATTTCATTAGCAAACAAAACTAAAAAAAAAGAAAAAAATCAACTTTCTGTACAGATCAATGTATAGTACAATATATACTATTATAATACACCAGCTTACAATACATAGAATTCATACAGCAGTCAAAGTAAAACACCTTGTGTTTGTGAAATTAACCAGTGTTGTCCAATGTTCATAAGCATTCCATGACACATCTTGCTGTATGGACTGACAATATTATACAGTATTCTTAGAGCATAACAATTTTAATTACTAACACAAACCATTTATACACATTCTAACGTCCCACCTTAAAGGTGCTTCATTGTTTGACTTTGGAGATCTTGCCCACAATACTTCTCTGCTTATTCAGTTCTGTGTCAGTCTCACGTTTATAAATCTGTTGCTCTATGCATGGCAAAAAAAAAAAACTAGTATCATTTTATGTGACAACAAATGCAATTGGCCAGCTGAGAAAAACAACCACATTTCTCTGCCATGCAGAGATTGGTTAAGACTGAGAAAGAGGCCAAAGCATGATGTTGTGGAGCCTGCAGTCTTATCACCGGATATGGTGATGCATTCATCTGCTACTCAAAACATTATCAATTAAAAGAAAGTTCAGAAATGAGGATAAAACATCCAATATAACAACTGGTTCTCAGTTTGTTTAGAGAGCCATAAGACACAGATTAAGGGTTCCTATGTTTTTTCTACTTTACAGAGAGTGGCACAGAATTCTGAGTGTAGTACATCCAACTGCATACATACTGCTCAGGTCACACCGAATGCAGCCCCACCAGTAATGCAGCGTGTGTGTAATTCTCTATCAAATGTAGGCATAAGGAGTATTTTGTCTGGGACTCTCTTCGCAATAAGAGCCAGTGTTAATTTCATTACCTTGATGATTTTGCACATAGACATGGAACAATGAAACGGAGCATCCAAAAAAAATATTCTGCTTTCAGCAATCTTATTTATCAAACCTACAGCCTTCACGGCAACAGTTCATTTGCACTCAGAAACTTTTTCCCCCCCTATTTTGAAGTCTTCATTCCTAAAGCATTTCAGTGCGTGATGAGTCACAAAGTGGTTATGGGAGAGCCTAAGGCAATGCAAGCACAGCAGATAAGGGAAACATCCTATAAGACCTTCAATCCCCATGCATGCTCTGCATGGGCCAATAATATGGAGCGGGGGCTTTATGGGCATGGGGAGGAGGGTGCACCACAGTCACACCAAAACCCCGGAAGACAGCGACTCTACCTGCATCTGCTTGCTGGGAAGGGGGGGGCACAGATGTATTCCCACATTCGGTACATTTACAACCCAACAGTCTTCACAGATTTGAGAGGGGAACGGACACAGACGTCGGCGTCTCCTCCGGTGTCTCGGGTGCAGACTGATCATTTCCCCGCATCCCAGTACCTTTAGAAACACCTTGATTGTTTTATGACTTTATTGTTAAAACAGCTTAGCATTAGTGGCTGAGGAGACGGGGGAATAGCAGGTGTGCTGTAAAAAATATTTATGGCTGGACTGAAAATTTTTCTGTTTACCAATCCAGCCATTAAATGGTATCCAAAAGGTCCCATTCAAAATTCTTGGACTGTACTGCTTGCAGATTTGTATATAAAGTGGAAATTTGCAGAAGCTACTGAATAAACAGACTCTTGGTGCACGACTGTGCCGTACACCACAGCGTCACGCGCAGAACATCTTTCTAATGGCTAAGACGATGGAGGTGTGCTTTGATTCCACTGTCCATCCAAATTTAACAGGAAAACCCAAGACAGGCTGAATTAAGAGAGTAAAAAAAACCAGAGCCAATTAGCTGAACGAGTAAGTGGCAGAAATGAGCCGCAATTAAGCAAGTGATGAAAACTGCAGAGGGATAATGTCCGTAGTACTGTGACAATGATCATGGGACAAGAAACTCTGGTACGGGGTTTGTTCAGGGTTTGGCGACGTGTATCACTACAGCAGCAGATAGCAGCACACGGTGCAAGCTGGGCCCCAGGGGGCACCGTTCTCATGGTCCACACGGATAAACTGGACCTCTGCTTAAGACTGTGGAGGGCTGTGAATGAACGCGGCAGAGCACGAGCTGGGATCGCCAGACTGCCCGCCGCCGCCGCAGTACTAAGGCCGACATACTCGTGTGACGTATGAACCAAACGCAACATCATGCAGTGAAGACAGGGGGCGCTGAACCCAAAGCTGTGATGCGGCCCCAAGGCTGGCCGCGCTGCCCATGTGGACTGAGCACGGCAGGTGTTCCCGCTGCAAGCGGGCCTCCCCTCCTGGGCCGCCCCGTCAGGAATGATCCATGGGCTCTGCTGTGCTGCCCGGCTCTGCGTCCTGGCTCTCCATCTCCTCCTGCTCCTCCTTTGCCACCGCCTCCTTGGCGCCTCCCTCAGCACCGACGGCACTCACCTCCATGCTGGAGGCCTCCAGGCCGGCTCCCGGGCCGGCCGTCTCGGCGCCCGCTGTCCGCTCCTCCTCCGAGTCGACCTGGCGGAGCGCGCTGGAGGCCGGGTCTCTGGGCGGAGCGGACCCGCGACCCTGCTCCCTCATGTGCCGGTCCATGGAGGCCTGGATGGAGGAGACCATCTCCTGCAGCCGCCGCCGCTGAGCTTCCACCGTGCCGGGGTCCAGGTGGCGGCCGTCGCGCAAGGTGACGAAACCCGGTGCGGTGCGCACCAGCTCGTGGGCCGCGTCGTCGGGGAGGGCGGGGGGCGAGCCGGCGCCCAGCTCCACGCCGGCGCTGTGCTTGCGGGTGAGCGGCTTGCGTTCTGGCACGGAGCCCCCCAGCGAGTGGCCCTTGCCTTGGAAGGCAGTGACGCCCCGTAGCGGTTCCTTCTTACGCACCACGCCACCGCTACCCAGCCGCAGGGCGCCGTGGGCGGGGCTTCCCTCGCGGCTCCGGGCCGCCTCGGATCGCAGCTGCGCCAGGGCCTCCTTCACCAGCTCCTCCACGTCGGGCCCCACGGGGAAGTGGCCAGCGGTGTCGACGCACAGCTCCAGCCGCTCCTCGGCCGCATTGAACACGAAGGTCTTGCCGCTGAGGTGAGGCAGCGTGCAGTGCTTGCCATCGACGAGGCCTGCGGGCGGGACAGAGGGGCAGTTATACGTCGTGCTGCGGGCCCGGCACGCCACGCCGCCACGTCCTGCCATCGCCGTACCCATGTCCTTCTTCATGATGTTGTAGAACACGCCGCCCTGCTGAAACAAGTGAGGCAGCTTCTTGGCGTATGACCAGACATCTTCTCCTGTGAAAGACAGGAAGTTAGCACTGGGCTGCCGGCTTTTCACTGCACAAATATTCATAGCAAATGTATTATGAATTTCCTTTATATTCCAATATCTCAGGATATCCTATTTGTGTACAGGCAGCACCCAGGTTACGATCAATCCCCTAAGTCCATCTTTAAGTCAAATTTGTAGGTATGTGAGAAAAATAACAATAACATCGTACATAATAACAACAACAACAATAATAATAATGACAATAATAATAATAATAATAATAATAATGACAATAATAATAATTTAAAAATACAGTAATCATAAAAGTAACAACATACGATGTACTGCATCTTGAGCTGACAGATCACTGTGGCCGTTCATTACCTTTCTGAATGTCACAAAGCAGAGCATGCATTCATTATTACCAACCACTGTATTTAACCCAAATTTTTGATATAGTAGACTTTATGGCAGTCAGCTCCCAAGTACATTTGTCTGTACGCCAGACCTTCTTACCCCGGGGACCACCTGCACTGCGTGTTTGGCTCACGTCCCTATGTCTAGTCTTTGCACTGTGCCTGTTTTGCAGTGCATGTATAGTTCATCTCAGTTTTTATTGCACCCTAACCCTTATCGATGCCTGGCTGCGCTCCCACTGCTACTCCCATCGCCGCAATCAGAGACAATGCCAAGCACTTTCACTTTCTACCGAGGGCTCTCTGGGCAGAGCTTCAGTCGAGGAGCGCAGGGGGTCAGGCCCAGCTCCGCAAGCCGGGGGGGGACGACACCTGCCATAGGGTGTGTGCTCCACTGCCATGGCGATTCCATGGCAGAGACGAGGGGCACACGAAAGTGCAGCAGGAAGCATGTCCGCACCCCCAACTTAAGCCATCAGCTCAGACGTTTGGTGTGTGAGATTCACCTGCAGCCTCGCAACACACACACATATACAACCATGCAAAGAGATATGAGAGAGAGAGACACACACGTACATAGAGACACACACATACAGAGAGAGAGAGAGACACACACAGACACACAGAGAAAGAGGGACACAGAGAGAGAGGGACACACACACATATATACATAGAGACACACATGCAGACACTCCGGCTTAATGGACAGACAGCAGGGGCTAGGACAGACACACAGCAGAACCGAGGACAGACACACAGCAGAACCGAGGACAGACACACAGCAGAACCGAGGACAGACACACAGCAGAGACTAGGACAGACACACAGTAGAACCGAGGACAGACACACAGCAGAGACTGGGACAGACACACAGCAGAGACTAGGACAGACACACAGCAGAGACTAGGACAGACACACAGCAGAGATTAGGGCAGAGACTAGGACAGACACACAGCAGAGACTAGGACAAACACACAGCAGAGACTAGGACAGACACACAGTAGAACCGAGGACAGACACACAGCAGAACCGAGGACAGACACACAGCAGAGACTAGGACAGAGACACAGCAGAGACTAGGACAGAGACACAGCAGAGACTAGGACAGAGACTAGGACAGAGACTAGGACAGAGACTAGGACAGAGACACAGCAGAGACTAGGACAGAGACTAGGACAGAGACACAGCAGAGACTAGGACAGAGACTAGGACAGAGACACAGCAGAGACTAGGACAGAGACACAGCAGAGGCTTCCAGTAGGAGAGAAGCGGCAGAGCAGCACTTGCCAGGAGAAGGTGAACAACGCCAGCCCCTCGTCACCATGGCAACCGCGTGCTGCGGCGCCAACGCGGCAGGGAGGCCAAGGTGACGGGAAGCGGAGGTGAAGCCGCGACTCGCCTCGCATAGCAATCACGGAAACGATGCCAGAAAGGAGGGCGGATCGGTCCTGCCCCACGGCCGGCCAGCCTGTCCAGAGGCTCTGCATCGCTAAGCTACGCATCCGGTCGAACCCATGCTCCATACCACGATGTGCAGGACGGCGCCCCATTATGACAGGAGGATCATCTTCACCTCTCTGCACAGCCAAACTACATCACCATCACCCTCAACAATGGTGCCCCTTAAGGCATATGCAGATCTAACTGTGCCTTAATCACAAAAATTTGCAATCAAATAAGGTCTTACAGCTTTCAGTTCCAAAATGACTTCAAAGTGACTTTTTTTTAAAATGACATGCAAGAGCAAAGCTTGCAATCACTCACCCACTGCTGGTAATGATTACCCAGATAACTAAGAAGGTCAGGGCTTTAAAATCAGTCTGCTGATGTCAGCCATAAGTGCACCCAAATGAGACAGGGCAGAGTAAACTTTTAAAATCATGACCAAAGTCCTTTTCTTTAGCCACAGTCACAAGGGAAGACGGTGCTAAAGTTTCAAATTCAGTTTAGCAAGACAGACATGAAAGCCTAGATTAGAAAGTAACGACTGTGCAAACAAGTCAGAATGACACCTGAGAGCATCAGGCTGTCTCTCACCCATCAGTGTCGCTAGAAGGCAGAGGGAGGACATCTCAAGGTCGATGTTCTCCTGCAGCTCGCGTGATGTCACCCTACTGGAAGACGCTGGCTCCTCACGGGCCACTGCATGGGCGGTGGGCGCGGGGGCAGCGGGCACAGGGCTGCCCTTCTCCCTGGGGTCCTTCAGGGTCTCCACGCTCACGCGGTCCCCGTGCTGCAGGGGCAGCGGCTCCTCCTCCCGGCCCTCTTTTGGGGGGAGGAGCTCCTTTGGCGGGAAGCCGTGGCGGATGCACTGCTGGGCGGGAGGCACGGCGAATTCCTCAGCGATGCTCCTCTGGAGCTCCGAGAAGGTGGTCTCCGCCCGCAGGGTCAGCGTGGCCTGCCGGCCGTCGTCAGTGGTAACGCGGATCTTCTTCTCCTTGCTCGATTTGGGCGATGAGGTGGCTTTGGTGGGCGTGGCCGGGGCAGAAGCCGGCCCCTCCTGGAGCGGGCCTGGGGATGCAGGACGGACCTGCCCCCTCTGTTCATGCTTCAGCTGGTCGGTGCGCTTCTTCTGGGCCACCGAGGCGTGCTCCCCGATGCTCTGCTGGAGGCTGCGCTCGGCTCGGCTCATGGTCAGCTCCTCCTTGTGTAGCGTCTTCGCTTTCTGCCCCGTCAGGATAATCTTGGTGGGCGGCTGGGCCTCCACCCCGGCTGCCCCGTCGGCCACATCCGTGAGGCGCTGCGCGTGTGCCCCATCGATGGCCACCGGGTTATATTCGTCAGGGTTCTTCTTGGCAGTGTGATGCAAGATGGTGTGCACCACCTTCTGCACCAGCACCTCACTGCCAAACTCGCCGGGGAAGTGCTTGGTCACCAGCTTCATCGCCACGTCGTAAACGTTGCTGTTCAGCGTCGGCTCGCTTTCAAACTGGAACCAGTAGACGGTCTCCCTCACCACGCGACCGCCCCATTCCAGGGTGATGGGGAAGGCTTCGGGGAGGTTGTCGTACTCCTTACCGTCCCAGTAATGCTTGAAGCCGCAGCCACACTTGCCTCCATGGGAGCGGGTGTTGGTCCGATCCCCGTCCAGGTACTTGACGGAGCCGTCGCCCCGGATGTGCCTCACGGCAGTGCCGTGGCACCAGTGGCAGGTGCTGAGCGTGCTCAGCTTGTAATCGGGGACCAGGACGTCCCGCTCGGGGTCGTAGGAGCACACCACGTTGTTGAGCGGGAAGCTGTAGTTCTTGTCGGGCCGGAGCTGCCCGTGGGTGGACTTTGCCAGGTTATACAGCTTCCCGCCAGGGGAGAGCCACTCGGGAGGGACCAGGAGCTCGGAGAGCGCGTTGCAGATCAGGCAGCGATGCAGCCGGTTCTCCAAGACCGACCTCTTGGCAGCCTCTGTGACCTCCTCCGGCTGCACCCCGATCACTCCCGTCCTCCTGTACACGTACTGGTGCACGTCGGCGACCAGCGAGGGGTGTATGCTGTGCTTCTCCATGAACACCTCCTCCATGGCACCAACCAGCCTCATCAGATATTTGTCCTGCAAACAGCGATCCCCACCAATGATGCAGCTGCCGTCCTGCTCCAAGGTGATGTACTTGCAGATGAGCTCCTGAGGCACCCCCCAGGCCTTGGGGAGCAGCCTGGCAGGCAGCCGGGGAAGGGGCGCGTTCTTTATGCCAACCAGCGGGATGTAGTGGTTGTGGCCCGAGCTGCTCCAGGCGATGCAGATGGGCTTGTTGAACTGGCCGTCTTTGGCCTTGCACTGGTCCTCCGGGACCAAGCCTGGGAGAAATGTGGCAGAGTAATCCCCAGAGCTCCGCATGCCGCTCAAAGAGTCCAGCAGGACTATGGGCCGGTGCAGAACGTTAGCCAGGCCAAATATGTGGATGTTGCGCAGTCCCAGGGGGACGCCCTCTGGTGGTGTAAACAAAGGGTCGCACTCATTGATGATGTCCTCCCATTCAGCAGCATCAATAAAGTCATGAAAGAGAGCCTTGTACCGGTCCAGGTTTCCCTTAAAATGCTGCTTCAGGTTCTCCCTGAGGGCGTGCCAAAACAGCTCCCTGCCTACCAACGCCCGGGACACAGCATGGACCAAACAGTGTCCATCTCCATCCACGTGAACGGGAATAAGGCACTCTTTATTACAGTTTGCTTTCTTCACCTCCTCCAAAGTGTCATGCAGGTACAGAAGGCTGCCCGATCGGTCCTTGCCGTAGCCCACAGTGGAGACGTGCTCCTCTTCGATAAGGAAAGCTCTGTCGCCTAGCAGCGAGCAGTCGAACATCTCTCCCTGGTTCATCTCCCTCAGCAGTTTGGCTTTGCCCGTCTGCTTGTCCATGCCGTAGCGGGTGAGGATGGGAGAGAGCAGCTTACAGTGGTAGTTGGAGAGCCCCATCACTTTCACCAGCTCCGTGCCCTTCTTGGGGGCTCCCGTGACGCCCAGCAGCGCATTCCTCAGTAAATTATGAAGCACGACGTCCGGGTCGGTGACTTCCTCCACCTTCAGGAGGTTCCTCTGCTCGTGCCGCTGGCCACACTCGGTGCACTCGATGCTGCCCGAGCCGTGGGCAGGGAAGAAGAGTCTCGCCTGGCACTGGGGGTCCGGGCAGGTACCTGACAAAACTCGTTTGTCCTTCTTCTTCGATCCCTGCTGCAATGACATTTCTGCGGATAGCGTGTTTTTATCCTATTTCTCACAATACCATTCTAGGCTTCCCGTCGACTATTCGTCAGGCTTATTTCACCTCACCCAGCTGTTATTCATCACAATTCCAGAACCAAAACAACACGGAAGCGGTTCTTTTTTTTTCCCATGGACTTTTTCCACTGCCTCTTTTTCAGGACGTAACAGGCGACCTTACGCTCAGAAAAGATTGGGATTTGTAGTTTTTACGCACCTGACGTCGGCCCGTGTGATCAGTTTCGACTGTCAGTTAAACTTCATATCCCAGAGACCATCGCTACAACTAAAGGGAGCGGTTACCTCAAAGGATGACGGGAAGCGTAGTTTGGGCTGTCGCTTAGCGCCTAGGTTTCCGTTTTAAAAAACTGCAAGTACCACATTTCTGGGTGCATCATGGCCAGTTTTGTTTACCTATTCGGTTGCATCAGTCCACCGGAAGATGAAAAAAGAATTTAATATTGTTTCTTTTGAATAATAATCCACATCATACTGAATTTTATTGCGTCTTAGACATCTAATTACTGTAGTTTTTAGACCTGGGGTATAAATCGCCATTTGTCCCTTTCTGATGCTATAAAGCACAAATGCAATTTAAGAACTGCATGATTTGCCCCGTGGAATAGGTGGGATATTCTTTGCTAGCTAATTGTTGTAGCCAGCGAAACACATGCATTTAAACGCTAATTTTACATGGGAGTTATGTGATGCTTTGTTGGCCCGGCAATGCTCAGTAACTGCCAGTAAGAGGAACTGTGTTTTGGGGAAGTTTATACTGAAATGCCACACATTTGTCGCCAGTGACGGCCGGAGACCCAAGCTTTTGCCGGTGTGTTAAAAGCCCAATAAAACAATTAAAACGGCATTTTCGCGAGCGACAAACCTAGACTACTAAATGCAGTAAATAAACACGCATTTCACGTCCATAAGTTTTAACACAAAGTAAATTAAGTTAATGGCAGGAAGCGGCGATGTCCCAGAGGTCTAGAACGGAGGCATAATGATGCATAGAGCCCCGCTTGATGCGATCCCATAACTCTTCCTAGCATCAGCCCTGCTTGTGTACATCTATTCCCTGTTTATTTATTTATTTCACCCTTTATTCCATCCCATGCTGCTTCTGTTTGTCGGTGGACTCATGTTAAATGTATCAAATTTAATGCACATTGTCTTGCGTGTTATTTGTTATACCGGGGCACTCCCGCAAAGAGAAAGTCCCTGTATGTGTAATATACTTGGCCAATAAAGATCCCCCCGGTTCTGATCATTATGCACAGACGCTTCCTTCGATTATGCCGGAGAGTCGGCGCGTCACATGCGCGTCCTGGCCGCCAGATGGCGCTGCCGCCCGGCCGGCCCGGTGCCGCTAGCGCCCCGGAGCGTCGCGCCGAATGAATGGCCCGGGCGGCCGCTTCCGCCCCCGCAGAGTACCTGCCGACGCGCCGCCGGCCGCCACCCCGGGCTGCCGCCTTCATTCCCCACCGCTGTCGGACACGTCAGCGCGGGCAGCTGGCGGAGAAGCTCGGGAGAGCGGCGGAAGGTACGATCGCGACCACTTACCCACCTTCTGGCCCCTGTAACTGTAACTCGGCTTCCTGGGTAGTTAGGAGACAGAAAGACTTAAACTTTTAAGCTGGGCTGCGCTTCCCTTGTGCTGTACGCGGATTTCTGCTGTTTTTATACCGTGCCTGGATATTTAGTGTCATAGTATAAGTAAGATCTATATAAGATCTAAATAAGATTTATATATATATATATTTATATATATATATATACATATATACACGCATATTGGAACTAGGCGCAGCGGATCCACGTGATTTCGGGAAAGTTTGTGTACCTTCATGTCTCCGGGGAGAGAGCCACCAGCACTAGGGGTAAGTCGTGGGAATAGAAGCGCCCGTGGAGGGGAGCGCAGTGAGCAGACGGGGCGATGCAGTCGTAATCGGAGCTAAGCCTGGCTCCGTGTCACAGGCAGCTACTTTCCTGTATGGAGACACGGTGTAGAGCTATCTCGGCGCGCCCAGTGGCCTCCTTTACTTTATAAATAAAACAGGATTCAGTGTACTGATTTAAGAAGACGCAGTGGCACAGCATCTCTTTGGGGAGATGCTTTGCTGGGGGGCCAGTCCTCAGCTGTGCCTTCTTTCCCTTTAAGCAAACTGACAGTCTGAGTCGGTTGGATATTTTCCCAGATTGAATTTCTGAATGGGGAACTTGACAGCCCTGCTGTGGGGAGGGTGACGGCCAGTCCAGGCCCGGCTGGCCCGCTGTGTCAGACAGAATGCACCGATTGTGCCCTTGCTGGCCGGCCAGGCCTGGTGACTGAGGGTTAGGCTCATGGGAAGGTGATTTCGGGACACTGCAGGGTCTTGAGATTAAAATCTGAAAGTGAAAGCCACTGAACTAAGCCCAGGGGTGTCATTAGGTTCCCCAAACGGACAGATTGCATAACGTTTCGCTTGCTCTCTTTTGGGAGGCCATTGTTTTATACATACATTGATGACGCACGTATACTAGATATCTCTGCCAGCGTCATAGTACAATGTTGAGTGGATTCACACATTGTTGTGCTTTTAGTACCTTTTAGACAACATTATGTGTAATGTATAATAAGAGCAAGTTGAAATGCAAGTCTAGCAACGCAAGGACCTGTCCGAGAAGGAATGCCACATCGACATCGCATTTATATTTACATGTATATTTTCCAAACGGCCACGAGGTCACGGCCCAGGACTGCTCCGCGGCTCCTGGCGGCAGACAGGAAGCAAGATGACGAAGCCCGAGGGATCTAGGAGACGCTGGGGATGCGAGTGCTTCCTGCCGCTTGGGCTTCACACACATGGCCCCCGTGCTGCTCCGTGCACGCCGTGTGTGGCACGCAGTGGTCCCTCACAAACACCCCCGGGCTCCAAATCTATCAAACCCTGCCGCCGAATCTTTCCTCTGCCAGACTGGATGTCTGTCACGAAGGCAGCGGGAGAAACGAGAACCTCGACAGAGGGCCGTGAGCTCAGTGCATTTCGGCAAGTAGATTCGTTACTTACACAGCAGTTTTGCAACATATCTTTTTTTTTTTTGCAACTGTCTCGTTACATTAGAGATTTTGGCGAATTTATCGGTGAGAACAAAAATGTCAGGGCTGTCGAATGATGTCAGGATGAGTAGCATTTGGCTATCAGTTTCTTTACCTGGGGTCTTCCACATGGAGAAAGGTCCTTGACTCCAAGGGCAACCACAGTCCTGCCTGTTTTATTTTCTCAAGATTTTCTTTTAGATTTGAGAAGTCTACAGACAAATGTGAGACACAATCTGGTAGGTAGAGTGGCCCGGGGGTCTGGACCCTGCCTGATGAGTGTGGAGGGTACCCAGCAGGCAGGGAAGTGCCAGTGGCCCATGTGCATGCCACGAGCTAGCCCCACTCCCTGGTGAATCAATTATAAACATATGCCTGTTGGGGGGGCAGCTAAGCATAACCGCGATCTATGTCGATTAGGCGCCTGATCCACCTATCAGGTTTGCCAGTTGCGTGTGTGTGTGTGTGTGTGTGTGTGTGTGTATTGCGTGGTGTCCTATTTAGGCGTGCGCGCACTTGCCATAAATCCCTCGAAAAATGGCACTGCTGGTTGTCACTTTATGATATCGATAACGATGACCAATCACCGTTTGCATTTTCACTCGGCCTTGCGTGGCTTTTATTAAGTCGAGTTCTCCGCCCTAACCCTCTGTGAGCAGACGTGCTGTATAGTGAACGTGCGCGGCTCCAGCGCAGCTCCTGCGTGCACGTGGGCGGCTCGGGAATGAGCAGGATGTTCCCCTCTTTCACTTTTCATCTCCGGTTATTTACCTCATTCCTGCCGGCCCGTGGAACAGCAGACGTCCGGCATTGCTTGCTTTGCCAGACCACATCGGCCGCTCTGTCTCATACCGCTAGACGGCGAATTCTTGGTTAGCGCTCGTTTTCCTTCTGTTTTTAATGGCGTGTGGCTCCTTGGAGATGCTGCGGTCTTGGTGAGGGGGACCATCGCCGCACGAAGGTCAGGTTACATGGATTTGCCGGGAACAGAAATGATAGCATCTGAGCCAGCCGGGGAGGGGCCTCGGACTTTTGGGGCCGTCTTTGTTGTGGTCTTGGTGGGTTCTGAGCCCATTGAGTGGGGAAATGAAACCGGGAAGTAAGCCTGCAGTAATCAGGCGCTGTGGCTTCTGCTTTGGCAAGCCAAGTCATTGCAGTTGCCCGTCACGCCTGTAGGGGGCACTGGCCTAGCAGCGTGCCGTGGCACTGGATTAAGCCGCCCTCTGCCGTTCCGCATGCCCGGTCATCTGGGATGTAGGCTTTAGGTTGCTGTGTACTTGAAACGAAATTGACGGAATCGATATTGTTTTGCCAGTATGACATTGTGAGACCGGAGATGATCACCGTTTTGGCGCACCGCCGGTGCATGGACAACTTTTTTGTTTGTTCTGATCCCACCAACTGTCTCTGATTGGCTGGTGTAAATGTGACGCCACCGGATTGGTCAGCAGGACTAATTATGCAATTCCCTGCTTGCTTTGCCTCACATCACACGTATCTGTAAATAGTGTAAATTTATATTTATATATATATATATATATATATATATATATATATGTTGGTAGTAAATGTTGCTACATTGCAGTGTTTGCTTTGGAATGCGTGTGTTTTGTTGGCGGGTAACTGTGATTGTCTTGTAAATTGTTATTTACCTGTTTGCCACTTTTGGTGTTAAACACATAGTGGCTGTTAATAAAGAGAGTAACTTCCATATTAAAGGAGCTATAATCTCCTTTATTAGAATGCGCTTGCTAATTTGCGCTCTGTGTGTGGGTCTGCTGCAGCGCAAACATTCTGCATCCTCTAGGGTTGTGCTGTGACGTAGAATGAACAAGGTGGCAGTGTGGATTTAAGTATGCCACTGATCTCGCCACCGTGTTTGATTTTAATTTCATTTTAAGTATATGGCCACGTTTGAGACAGCTTTCTGTTTTTCGTTTGTAAATCTGGCTTTCCTGCAGTATGAAGGCTCCCCTGCTTGGCTCCGCACCCTTGGTCCACAGCGCCCTTCTGAGCATGTTACATAGTATTCCTACATGTCAGGGCAGACACCCAGATGGTCTACATTTTTGCTCCCTCCTAGCTCCCAGCCCACCTGTACTACAGATTCAAACATCTTGATTGGCTGGGAGCAGGGAGGGAGCCAACACATGGACCATCTGTGGGTCCCCGAGGAAACATGTGTTTGGGAAACATTGGCTTAACAAAGCTGGGAGGGGCTATAGAAGGCTTACTAGCCCATGATGATTAATGGGTATCTCTAAGGTGTGCCTCGTAAGCCAAGCAATGAGAGTGTTTATTAGTGCCGCGTTTCCCAATCCAGTCCTCGAGGACCTCCCACAAAGTCCACGTTTTAGCTCCCTGCCCACCTGTGCCGTATATTCGGGCATGCTGATTGGCTGGGAGCTGGGAGGGAGTAAGAACATGGATCGTCCCCTGCACGCCGGCGGATAGCGCGGGGTTAAGCTTGCGTGCCAGGAGCAGCTCATGCGGCCTGAGTGATGTCATGCTGCCAATCATCCTGCTTCCGTGGTAGGGTGAGCGGCGAGCCGGAATGCCGACCAGCCGGTTCGCGGCGCTGACATTCCCCGCTCTGCCAGGACGCACCTTTGTGATCTATGCTCCAAGCTTCTCTCGTTGACCTGCCTGTGGCTGCTCAGGGTGCGAGGTGGCCAGCTAAGCATCACTAGCCCGCAAGCCAGAGTGTTTGTGGAGAGGGAGGGGCTTATCTGCACGGATCCCCACTCCCAATAATTCTTTTCTTTGTTGATCTTTCACAGTTTATCCCTTTCTGTTACTTCCGCCTTCCCCCAGGTCTGACGCAGCACCTGCATGGAGGTCCCCCATCACTGCTGTAAACAGCAGCCCAGACTCCCTCACTGCTGACGCGTCCGGCCAGAGGGCAGAGACCAGCGCCCCCTGTCAGCCACGCCATGGATGAGCAGCCTAGCGGTCCCAGCGTCAGCATCCCCTGTCACGACGAGCACAGGGACAAGAAGAAGCGCTACACTGTGAGGGCCGGGCATACTGGGCCTCTTGGGAAGGGGGCGGGGTTATCATGACTCCGCCCACCCCCTTTTAATTGGTGGACAGATGAACTGTCACTATAACAGTTCAAAGACTCATTAACAGCCTCTTCACCTGTGACTGAAAACAATGAAAATATATATATATATATCTCCCCAGGTTTACAAAGTGCTGGTTAGCGTCGGGAGGGACGATTGGTTTGTCTTCAGGAGATACGCAGAGTTTGACAAACTGCATAACACAGTAAGTGGAGCTTAGGACACACCTCCCCGGGCCAGGTCATGTGACGTTAGAGTGCGGGATGGGCCGCATGACGTCGGCGCCAGGGAGAGGCCACGTTGGCATGCCGATGAACGATTCCTGGTTCCCGGGAAACGCCTACACTGATACGCTTGTCATGCCTCCATGTGGTCCCCACGCAGCCATGTGAGGAGGGCCACAGGCATGTGGGAGAATGCTCGCCTTTATTTAGCGGATGCTAACGAGGGTGCTTTGGGGCCTTGGCCATGGGCGCGGCTGGTGATGTGATCACTCTGCTGCTAGCCCACAGAGTGACACACGGCCCACAACATGAGCAGGGGAGGGGAGTTCCTGTAACGGTGGCACTTCTTGTGGGGTGGGAGGGTGTCTGCTTAGCCCTTGGGTATGAAAATACAGAGGGGGCGCGATGTTTGCTTCTGTGGGTTAGGACTCTAAGCCCATGATTGGAAGGTTACCAGTTCACATCCCAGAGTTGGCAGGGTGATGTCCCTATTGGGCTTCTGGGCTAGGCCCCCACCGCCCAATTGCTCCAGGGACTGACTGACCCTGTTTTTTTATCTACTAAACAAATAAAATGTAAATGAAGATGAGGGTTGATCATTCTTTTTTTTTTAATGTCTCTCCTGCCGTCATTTTCTCTCTCTTAGTTAAGGAAACAGTTTCCATCAATGAACTTGAAGATCCCAGCTAAGAGGATTTTCGGAGACAATTTTGACCCGGGTATGTCCGGGCGCCTCTTGGAGCGGGATTGTGGGTGCTGGGGGTGGATGTTTCTGTCTGGTGAAAGCCAGACATGAGCTCATGTGATGCCATATAAGAGTCACAGTTACTCTGCAGACCGCGTCCTTGTTCATTGACGCCGGTATTAGCGCTGATGTCACTGGGGCCTGTTTGCAGGTGCTCGGCCACTGTGACGTTGGCGAGCTTGAGATGAGTGAGAGGCTCTCTGTGCTTTATGCTGCAGAGCAGATGCTCTGGATGGGAAGGTATTAGTCATTAGAAGTTGCCTGACATGAGGGGTGTCGCTCTGAGCTAAAGATGGATTGTTTGCACTCTGCCTTTCACACTCAGTAATATATATGCCCCCAATTCCCCTGGAGTCCAGTTGAAATTGTCAACCCACTGGTTAAAATATCTGTTAATATAACTTTTTGTTTCTTTTCCTCCTAGAATTTTTGAAGCAAAGGAAAACTGGGCTTAACGAATTTATCCAGAAGATCGTCTCCCACCCGGAGCTCAGCAGTCAGTGAGTCCCGATCCGAGGCCCGTTTGGGGTCTGCCCCTGCCTTCATGGCCAGTCCCCCTGGCTGGGACCTGGTGTCCGGTGACCCCGGGGCCTGTGCTGTGTAGTGACCTTCATGCACCAGTATCTTGACACTTTGTCTCTTCTCACTGACAGTCCCGACGTGCGCAGCTTCCTCCTGATGGACCGTCTGAAGCGCTGGTCAGATACCTCTGAAGACGAGGAGGAGAAGGTGGGTGTGGCTGAGGGGGAGGGGCGTGGCCCCTCAGTGGTCACATGACGCCCTTTAATCAGTCTGCGCGTGTGTGTGTGTGTGTGTGTGTGTGTGTGTGTACAGGACCAAAAAACCTCACAAGTATAGCAAATAGTGAGGTCCGCGGCTGGTCATTACTGCTAAACACTTCATTTTATAAAAATCTGTGAATTCAGTCAGAAATGTCTTGTATTTCGTTGGTTAAGGTTAGGGCTGGGTAGGGGTTAAGGGTGTCATGATTTCCCATTGAACTGAATGGCCTGTCCTCACTAAGATAGGAATACAAACATTTCTGTGTGTGTGTGTGTGTGTGTGTGTGTGCGTGTGCGCGCGCTGCTATGGACTGGCATCCCATTCACTGTGTCCTCTGTTCTTCCTGGGGTAGTCTACAGATTCATCGTTACCCTGTGACTGATGGACGCTGACTTGGACTGACTTGGCTTTGTTTCATTCTGCTTTTCAGAGTACCTCTACCTCCAGAAACATCAACCTGGGACCTTCCGCAAACCCCCAGTGAGCGTTCTCTCTGTCTCTGTTAATTTCAGATGTGCACTTTACACACAAGTATCATTTTGTTTGGGCCAGTTTTTTTTTTTTAAAAAGTACTTTTAATTAATTATCTCAAGCTATAGAGAATCCATAGTATGCCTACATAATTAGCATACATAATTAGTAGGTGCTCCATGTACATCCTCCCTGTGACCTTAACGTGTCACTTACATGCAATCACAGTAAAGCCTGTAGTCCAGAAACCAGCCCATGTTACTGAGGTTGCCAGGGTCCTTGCCATGCCTGTGAAAGAGGCCTTGTAGTACCAGTGGAATTCAAAACTTCAGTTTTCTAGCAGACCTGAGGAGGACCGTGTGTACTTTCAGAAGGAAATGACCCCTAGCGACATCACTTCCTCTTGCTGCTAAAGGTTATCTGTGAAACTGCTGCCCTTAGCATCAGGCTACCGGCGAGTTACCCCGAAAAGCACCCAAACTAGCCTCCTGTTACCTCTTTGGTAGCTGAGTACTTCACAGCCAACACACACATTTCCGCACAGTGACTCTTTGTTCCGGGGTCGTCGCTCAGAAAATGAAGAATGTTGCTCTGTTCCCCCCCCCCCCCTCTGCAGCGCCAAGCCCACTGACTTTGACTTCCTTAAAGTCATAGGGAAGGGGAGTTTCGGCAAGGTATGTGTCCATCCTGGGGACCTATAGAGGAAGTGTGAGGGGGCTGGGGGAGGATCCATAGCGTGGGGTGGTAGGGCTGCGTGTCTTCAGACGATTGCCCAACATGCACCCCTTCTTCTCTTGAAGGTTTTTCTTGCCAAACACAGACTGGACGGGAAATATTACGCAATCAAAGTTTTGCAGAAAAGGGTGATCGTGCATCGGCGAGAGGTAACCGTCTGGCCTACTTCCGGTAAACGCCGGCTGTTGTTTTACGCCCGATGAAATGACTCCCATGTGGCGACCCGCCTGCCGTGTTGCTGTACAGTCACCTCCCCCCAGGAGGCGTAAGTCGCCTGTAACAGGCCTACGTTTCACTGCCCACCATGTGCTTGATTTCTTGCAGCAAAAGCACATCATGGCTGAGCGCAGCGTTCTCCTGAAGAGCGTTAAGCACCCTTTCCTCGTCGGCCTGCATTACTCCTTCCAGACTGCAGACAAGCTCTACTTTGTCCTGGATTTCATCAACGGTGGGGAAGTGAGTGTATAAAGACCCCGCAGCGAGGGAAACCCCGAGTCGCGCAATCCCTGCTGCCGCTCCCACTGTCGGCTGCACCTCGTGCCGGCCGAGCTCTGGAAGCTTCTCCCCCTCTCTGCCGCCCGCCCGCCCGCCCATCTCTTTCCAAGCGCCTTCACCTCCTCCATTTCTCCTCACTGCTCCTCTTTGCTTTTCTCCTCCCAGCTGTTTTTCCACCTGCAGAGAGAGCGGACCTTTCTGGAAGCCAGAGCCCGGTTCTATGTCGCAGAAATGGCCAGTGCTCTGGGCTACCTGCATTCCTTAAGCATCGTTTACAGGTAAGCACATCTCTCCCCCGGCTGGCCCTGAGCTGCGGTAAAGGCTCTTCTCCCGGCCATATCCACCCTTTGGTAACAGTGGTTTCTTAGACCTTCTCCTCCGTCCTTACGCCTGGCGCTCGGGCCATTGCAGTGCATGCTGGGAAGTGTGACATGTGTGTGTTGTCACAGGCAATTTGCTTGTCCTGCCTCTCTGCTCCCTGCTGTTATGTAGACTTGTACCCATCATGCTCTCTGTTCCCTTGCGGTCCCCACAAACTGACCGTAAGCGTGTTGTGCTGAAAACCGCAGCCTGTGAACAATGACAATCTGCTCTTAACAGGGATCTGAAACCAGAAAATATCCTGCTGGACTTTCAGGTGAGTCCAGGTCGCGTTCTCTGGGGTCATTAGGCCTGACGCGTTTGTGAATGGAAGGTCACGCTATCAGACTAAGGGCTCTGCCGATTGCTCACTGGTCACAGCTCAGAGGGGTGCACGTGCGTCTGTGCAGAAACAGCCCCAAGAGGGCGTTCTGACACTGCTCGCCATCACAAAGCTTTCGGAGAAGAAGCACAGGAGGGACGCCTCTCCATTCATTCCCGAGCTGGAATGTAGCACCTCGGACTTTCCTGAGCGTTTCCTAGCACATCCTGCTGGGAATGTGAGGGAGCAGGGAGATGGGCGAGGGGCGAGAGAGTGGCACCGGGTCATAGCAACGGAAGGTCCTGGAAGGCAGCAGGTGGCAAGCGGACCGTGTCGGGGGGGTGGCGGTTGCTGTAACTCGCCCTGTCCGTCTCCCAAAGGGCCACGTGGTCTTGACGGACTTTGGATTGTGCAAAGAAGGCATCGCCCCAGCTGACACCACCAGCACCTTCTGCGGGACGCCGGAGGTAAGGCAGCCAGTGCGTGGAAGGACTTATTGCCGTGAGATGGAGGCGTGGCCTCCTAAAGGGCGGCCAGCGTTCCTCAACCCAGCCTCGGGGATCCCCAGACTGTCTGCCTGAATGACTGGCTGCCTGAACCGGCCAATCGAGAACATCGAATACCTGGTATAGGACTGGGCTGAGAAACACTGGTTTGAGGGGATGTCTTTTGTTGATAAGCAGGGTTAAGGTCGGGGTCGGGGTCAGGGTTGGGGTTATAATGTGGAATGTGGCCCCCGGCCCTCGCTCACACCAGGCTACTCTCCTCCCTGCCACCGCAGTATTTGGCCCCCGAGGTTTTGAGGAAGCAGCCCTACGATAACACGGTGGACTGGTGGTGTCTCGGCTCCGTGCTCTACGAGATGCTCTTTGGTCTGGTAGGTGGCAGTATCTCTCAGGCCCCCTGGTGCCTCCCAGAGGAGCTTCAGACGCTGAGCTGATCCTCGCCTCTCCACGCCCCCCCCTCGTACACCTCACCAGGCCTCCCCTGCTCTCCCCGCTCCTCGCCTGCCTCACCAGGCCTCCTCTTCGCACTCCTCGCCTACCTCACCTGGCCTCCTCTCTGCGCTCCCCACCTC
>JAODKM010000032.1:18908539-18932400 GCA_026780845.1 Petrocephalus sullivani
CGTCTATATCTCTGACTTTTCTTAATAAGCATTGTTTTCGGAAAGATGCGGTAACATTGTTCCTCAAGGGTACTAATCGCACAAAAACAGAACGAAACCAATTGCCTGTACATCATTCGCTTGTGTGTGGTCACAAACAACGCCTTCAAGGTGTAAGAATGTGTGAACTTAAAATGAAACAACGTGCCTGAATCTATACCTCTCGTCGCATGCTACTGACTTTGGGATACAAACGGCTTGAACTCCATCCTTGATATAATCTGTTCATGGCTCCTTGAGTTCTCCCTGACCGTATCGGGCGCTTCACAAAACTTTCAATTACGAACAAGTGAATCTTTACTATTGATGCTACAATTGGCATTATTCATCTATTAGAAGGGATTGTGTCAGAATAAAATTATTTTTTTAAATGTTCTTAAACATCACAAATTTTGATTTTTATTATTAGAATATTTTATTGTAGGATTGTTTAATCCGGGCTCGTATACTTTGTGAACAACATTAATATCTATACCTATAATAATCTGTTTTACAATGTATATTTTAAACAATAGAAACACCTATATCTTTGAAAATTTACTCAGTATTACCCTATATTTGATATAAATGTACAGAAAAAAATTAATGAATTTAATTTAAAAAGATTCACAATTGCAACAGTAAATATCAGATGATTATGCGTGTGTTTGGTGTCCATTAAAAGGAAAACCAAACAGATACAGATAGTTAGGATGAACATTTACTTGACATAAATTAAGTTTTTGACGCGATCGTCGCTAATATGTAAACTCTCATCTTGAGAAGTACTTTACAGTACTTTACTTTGCAATCAGGAAACACCGTTCACCATGAGATTATCTTACTTTTTCCTATTTTCCCAGGTTTTAAAAGGAGCGTGTAGCTAGAATAAATAATTCGTAACTTACTGTTACGGAGGCCAGCTTAAATACATCTAAATGTTGTCTTAACAGAGGCTTGGATAAGCTGTATGAAATGTTTGCCACCAAATAAACATGTATCCTTCAATTATTATTAAAATGAATTATAGTAAAACTCAACACCGTGCATGACCCTTTCCTACATAAGCGATTATGGAAAATTTCGCCGAATGTCAGCGGGCTGGTTTCAAGAGGACATTCGACATTATAAAAAGACACATGAGCGTTATCCTTCGGTCTGCAAAAAGCTCCCAACGTACGCCATTTCTGACACCAGTCAGAATTTAGTCCGCTTAGTACCACATTTGACCCGCGTTTATAAAGACAGGCGAAAAGACGGATTACAAACATCGATAACTGAGCCGGACCGACAGGCGGCGGGATGAACCTCGAACGTGCGGGTGTATTGAATACGCACGTATAATGATAGTTAATTATGTGTCATATGAAGAAACTGCATACCTACGAGCATCATTTTATGGGAAATCAGGTAAGTTCATAGTTATATCATGACATAAAAAAATATTTAATAAATATATTTAATAATATTAAATATTTATGTCAAATGATATAATATGTCCATTCGTCTGTGTATTGGGGACAGTAATGAATTTAAATTAAATGATTATATTCAGTAAAATATGCATTTCCCCGCGACCATGCTCAACATAAGCGCTTAGCATATAGAGAAGGAGATACGCCTCTGTTTCAAATTACATTTATTCAATTATCTGACATTTCTGTTGCAATGATTAGACAGCGACACAGTTAGCAGCCAATGACAGGGACCAGATGGCGGGGGGGGGGACACGTCCTCACTAGATATATACGGACCCAAATCCGTCCCCCACCCCCTCCCCCAACTTTTGAGGAAAATAAACCTTATAATAAGTAAGTAGCGTCCCTAAATAGGGTTGGATGTCTAAATGTTTGAACTCATCAAACTGTGTCGTCCATCACGAACTACCCACATCCAATGGTTGCTGCAGGCAGGACTACCCCAAACACGCGTTTTGGTCAGATGGATGCAGAAAAAGCTATCCGGAAAAAACAAAGATCTATCACAGCGATCTTTCAAATAGCAAGCACTATAAGCAGACACAAATGCTATATAATCTATACCAAGCTTCTGTCCGATGCAACTGTCAACATAATTTCCCCATATCTGGGGTTAATTTATTTCACCCCAGGGAAGCTAACGATTTTATCTAAGTTTGGCCTAACGTGAAATTAGGCCTATGTCTGTTAGAATATAGCAATAGCCTAAATCTATGAATATACATAATGTGCAACATTACATCATTCGTAACATTACAGTATACGGTGGCTCAGTAAATGTAAACTTGCTACACAGTCTGTTGTTTAAGCTGTTTTTCAATAGGCAGTTTGCGGGTAATTGGCAACTCCGTAACAGACAACAAGGTAACTGCATTATGTCAGCCAGTGTCAATCAAAATATTTACTGTATCAGCCCATTATCCCAAACCACGCCAAATGCCTCGTCAAGTATGGCTGTATTAGCTTAGTAAACGAGACCTTTAACTTACTGTTTGGTCCCCCCCAATTCAAATATCTCGCCTGCGCCCCTCACCTATGGTGATTATATTACTACTTAGATGATAAAGACTTACAATTTTATCCATGTACAGCTCGATATATTACAGAGGAAATTCAGTTCAACAACATTCTGCAGGGTGTAAGGGCAGGTCACCTGAGACCACCAGGTCACAAGTCCTTGTCCTTAACCGCCATATCAGCTGCTACCCTGGTTACACACTTAAAAAAATGTACCCTGTACGAAGAGCTGGGCGATGTGACCGCCCCGTATTCAGCCTTCGGCCAGGCTAAAGGCCCGCTTCACACCCATGATTGGTTATTTAAATTGCAAGGGGAAAAAATAAACTTTTCGGATGGATGAGTTTGCCAAATAACGCACCGATCATTATGCGCAGAAAGGAAGTAAGCCTGCGGAAGTGATATGCCTATACGTTAAACTTTACGTTCAATTATGTTCAACTTTACGTTCAATTACGCTCCACCCCCCTTTAGAAGCGTTTATGGAGTTTCATCAGATTTACGTCATCGAAAGTAAAGGGTGCGTGAATTTCCCGAATTCCCCAAAAATCTATTCGAGTTGCTTAAACTTGAAAAGCAAAATGATCAACACATCAAAAAACAGACGTCAGCTCTGCTGGTGGCGTTTTAGTGCGCGTGTATGTGTGTGTGTGAGATTTTCTGCCGGTGAGTTGTGACAGTGCCGGTATTTATAAGAGTGTTGATGAGGATGCTTCTGCGTCAAACACTTTTCTGTACTTGGACAGTATAGACAGTACATGAATGGATGACATGTGCAGTAAAAACAGGCAATTGTGACTGTAGTTCTGCGCATTTTTTTAAAGTCTGTATAATCTATAGGGCAAAAGAGCACACTGGAATGTCATTTAGCCGGTAAGGACGCAGACTTCAGTAATAAGATGGGTAATAAGAAAACGTTTATTTAGGTCCAGTTGCAATACGTTTGTTATGAGGGTCGTTCTTGCTTTACCTTTTTCCTGTTTATTTAAGTACGCGGGTTTCAAGGGGCACCCTACTGGCTCACCAAATACAACTACCATGTACTGGTGTATATTTAGTTATTATTATTATTATTATTATCCAAGTTAATCAATCAGATTATAACATATTTCACATGGGAATAATCACGAACGTCATCGCACATTTAAAACGAATTAATTTGCCTTAAAGAAACGGCGTTTTGTTCGCTAGCCTCACCCCTTGGGATTAAATCAGTGACTAATAGATTCAACACCCCGAAAAGCGCGCCTTGAAGGGCGCTGCGACTCTACCGGACTCGTTGTTTAAACAGAAAACAACTTCCACACTGAATACTCAGGAACCAAACTACCCCCCCCCCATTTTATGGGTCATTGAAATAAAGCGAACGTATTTGTACATGATATTAGATGATGAGAAAACACGTCGCGGGGAGGCTTAATAATGCTAATATTTGGCAGCGTAAGAGCGCGCGGAGGGCACGGGAGACTGAAATGAATCATGACAGGAGTCACTTAGCATTATTCAGTTCAAATCCAATCAAAACAATGTGCGTGTTATTAATAATCATATAAATATATGCATGCCCCAGTATTTCATTTAAAGTTAAAAAGCTATTACTCAAAGCTCACAAATAATTAACTGATAAATGCACTGTTTTATGGATTCCTTAATTAATATGTGGGCCTATCCTGTTATTATTGGTATTTTCACAGAAACCCATGAGGACACTAACATGGATATGACGCACATAGGCTTGATGGGTATCAATTACCCCATTTCTATACTCACCAGGCATTTCAAAGCAATATTACAAGTAATAAAATATGCCAATTTAGTCCATTTTAAGAGCATTAATCGAAAAATACTATCGGGGGAGCTTTATAAACGAAACATAATTTGATACGTATAAAAAATAAAATGTTTATTTAGAAAGAAGTTAAATACCCCGATTTCAATAATAGGATTAAATTTAAAGGCCGACTATAACGCAATGGGGGGAAATATCTAAACAATTTCAGCTTGTTTTAATAAATGTTGTCCCTGAGTATCATGTAACTAACGCGCTCCCAAAGAGACTGTCCCGGAGCACGGTGCCCGCACTGCGTGTTTATCCAAAGGCACATTAATCCAGAGTGGAAATATGATTACTCTCTGGATACGCTCTGATTGTCCATCGCCTTCCTGTCTAGGCACGAAGCGCTTACACTTTCTCGCCAACGTGTAATCAGTTCTGGGGGGACCGGTCCGCGGCGTTGATAAATGACCGTGTCAGGCCCGTCACTCAGAAGCTGGCTCGATTCGGGCTGCCCAGTGCCAAATTAGAGCCGGCGCTCCGGCTGAGAGCAGCTCGGGCGCCGTGTCCTCGGCGCGCGAAGGGCGCGCGGCAGTGAACCTGCGTTTGACCAGCGCTTCGATCCCTGTCCGCAGTCCCCGCGCCTCTGCCGCCTTCAGCCTCACCACAGATACCCATTTGTCAGCTGGCTGACTGCCTGTCATAATCTGTTTTAAAAATCCATAATGCTTCCTTTGGATTCTGGCCAAATTGCGCCGAGGAAGGGATAGAATCCTTTGGGGCGCTGTCTTTGGACAATCGATAATGGCCAAGAGGTTGTATAAATTAAAGGACATACTTCCTAAGCATGAAAGGCTTTTGACACACGTACGGCAATTACTCGCTGTGATGCTCGCAGGAGTGTCATTTCGATAACATTCCCTGTTCGCGCTGCAGCGATTATTTTATTGCAAGACAAATTAATTCTCTTGTTGAGAGGCCATTTCTGTTAATATATCGACGGGACAGACAGGGGCTTCGGAAGATCTACAATAAATAATGTAGATCTTTGTAAACTAAATTATTACGATATGTTTCCCGAATAACAAACTCCTAAGTGAGCTGTTGGGTATATGCAAACTTATGAATAAATACATTATCGTTAAAAAGCTGTCCTGTTTTAAATGTCAATTTTTAACGAATTTGTTACAGTATAAGAAGGGAACGGGCTTACACTAATAGCAGGTATAAAGTGAGTTCCCGCGGGGGGAGACGCGGATTAGCGGTATAATTCCCACCCTGTGCGCGGCTCTCGGCCGAACGGGCAGGCTGGCGTTTTCTATCAACCACCCCCGTGTCCTTCCTTTGTAAAACCATCGGATTACATGCCCTTGTAAAACACTGATTTAAACAATGTTCTCCATGGAGAGTGTATAAATGCTAATACAGTATTAGTCCTACGTTAATACAAACGCGTAAAGTAGTCTATATCATTTACTTAATATATCTAATTAAAATAGCCCTATATACTTATATAGACATGGAAATGTTTGACAAATCAATTCATGCATTCAAATGTAATGCACCTCATTAAAGTCATTTGTAAACCATTTTACGTATTTTAAGCCGAAATATGAAACTAGGGCTAAATAGTTACAATTTTAAGTCTTTAACGATATGCTGTTTAAAATATCAATAAATTTCTCAAATATAGGCCCATATAAAAGGTAGTTCAAGCCACTCTCAGTGAAAATATTGAAATCACTTTGTTTCTAGATTAATAGGGAATCGAACAGCGAAGCAGAGTCACACTGCCGCGGTCACCGTCCGTCGCTCTCCGCAGAGAAATCGCCTGCGTTTCACTTAAATTTCCTTGGCAAATTAAAACTTCCCTTAAAAATTCAGGAAGTTCATTGGAAATATATGATAGCTTGAATACAATGGAGATTAATATATATATATATTAATCTCAATTGTATTCAAGTTATCACGAAAAATCAATTTAAACATTTTTTTTTTGTTTCATGCAACTCGCTCCGCTATTATGTCGTAATATTATGTCGGGTAAGTATGTTAAAGACACACAACCAATGACAAATTCGTATGAGAATTTTGATGCTTATATGCTTACTCGGACACATGAATCAAACAATATAATTTTGTCACGTGCCCGTGGAATAAGATATTCAAAATCTTCTGGAACAGGGAGATAAATCATGTTGGTATATAACCGAGTAATGCGAATGATGTTTGCAATAAAGTGGGACTATAGCATGTAAATGATCGTGCTAGATTCTGTTAAGTCTACGCATTTTATTAAATCTATTTCTGACTTTTGAATATAATGAACAAAACTTGTAAATAGTTCTCGTTTTTTAACGTTCTTCTTCTTCTTCGTATCATTATTATTATTATTGGTATTTTATGTGTTAATCATCACCAGCCAAAACTAACGGGTTGATAGGAACGCCCGCCTGATGAGTCCGGCCTTGGCCAATCCACACCTTAATGCATTTCTGTCACGGGTTACCTTTAAAATCTAGAAAAATAAATATTTTCGAAACTGACAACGGTTTGAAAAATTGCCATATTAAAGCTGTTTGCGGTTCAGAAGCGTACCGCTCCCGGGATTTAAATGCCAGAAATGAATTTCCTTTCTCGGGCTGTATTGTCGTTAAGGGCGAAGGCCGTACCCAGGGGTAACTGAATCCAGAACAAATAAAGGGATTCACAAAGGAAACGGCATAGGTAGTATGATACTTTAGTGTAACAGAAATGAAAAACTTCACATTAAATACATGCTGTATGGCTCGTTCGGTGTTTTAAAGATATGTGTCGCCATATTTCGTTATTTTAGGTGTAGGGATTACGTTAAGAATGGAACTGAGCTTTTTACTGCCGAATTAAGCTACATGGCCGCGGAGTGACCGGGCATTACGGTGGCAGCCGAGGCTCTGGGTGCAAAATAAAGTTCGGGTTTAAATCATCAAGTTAACAAGGCGACTGTCTATCGACAGCTCCGGAAAAATAATCTGAATAATCACCAAGACACGTCTAAAGGCCAGGGAATAAACTCAGAGCAGAATTTCACTTGATTTCCTGTAAATAATGCTGCTAAAAATCTGTTTTTGAAAATATTCTCAAATCAACCTGTGTGTGTGCGTGTTTGGGGGGGGGGGGGTTCTCTCAGGAAAAGCAGACATTACACCGAGGAAAGACGCCGGAATCATTCTCATGACTGTGCTGAAATGTATGTCGTTAAAAACAAGTTTTAACAAGTAAAGAAGTTTTAGTCCACAGCCTGAAACTGTAAAGTCGGAAAGGCTGGATGGAAGTTAAACACACTTCATTAAAAAAGCGATAAATGCTGCTTTCACAGAATTTTACAATAAAATTGTTAATGAACTATTTTTATTATCCCAAACAAGGTGTTATCACACATATAGCAGGCTAAATGTAACATGTCATATTTAATAATATCTGAAATATTGAACATATGAATCGTTTAAGAAATACAGCCTTCAGCCTTATAGCCTTCATCTAACTGGGTGCTACACCTTTTCATCTTTTTTTAATACACAATTAACTTATATACTTTAGCATTCAGTTGAACAAAGTTTCTACAGTAACAACTATTACATGGATTACACGATGGCAATAAAAACCTTCATTGATATCTTTAAAAATAAAATCCCGAACAGGACAATCATCACAATTTAAAATTTTCCAAATATCATAGCAACAGTAGAATCATTAAAAATAAAATGGAGCATTGTACAATAACACCATTAACAATTACATGCCTTCCTCCACAGCTATAAGCAGCCAGGTCGCAAGTCTGAAGGAAAACCTTGTCTGGTAAGCGAACTCCCTGCAGGCTCAATGCAAACACGGCTCGCAGACACTACAGGAGCCTATTACGATGGCACCTCTCCCCGAGTTTTATCACGGTGGCCTTGCTGCGTCATTTCTGGGAGCGGCTCACGTTTCCCTCCGCAATAATTCACGGCCCTGCGCTGCCCCAAGCACTGATATGTCGTGTTGTAGAACGATCCTGCTTCATTCATGCATACATACAGACTGCACAGCCTCCGGGAAATGTAGCAGTGTTTTTTTAACCGTTCAGTGTGTTTTTCTTCCGTTCTGTGTATTTAAGAGGACCTTTTTACTGTGCTCGCTGAGATTATTTGTAAATGTAAACAGTAATGGAACCAAACATTGTTGAAACGCCATCATTGGTCTCAGGCGGGGGGTCTCCTGGTGGCCGTGATAAACAGACATTCATCATTCTGTGGGTCCACACTGTTCTCAGTTACTCACTACTAAGATCATTATTATGATTAAAGAGCTCCTACTTAGGAATCTTCTCTCTTTCCTTTCATTATATACCTCCAGTCAACAAAGTACGACCCCAGGCGACTTTACCTCGTTTTATAACAGGAGAAATACCCCGTATATTTAGCTCACAAAAGCATGCTGATTTTTCATATTTATTATGTATCTGTTTTATATTTTTTATTTAATGAAGTGTTTGTATTGATTGCCTAAAAATGTGCAAATATGTGAAACGTGTGATTGTGCGCTCGCGCGCGTGTGTGAGAGGGTACGGTCGCGTGCCCTGGCACGGTACCCAGGGCATCCTCCGGCTCGTGCTTCCAGGGAAGGTTTCACTGCAACTTTGTACTCGATATAATGCATGAACATGGAAAATATATTCTATCCATATATATTACAACCACTTATCCTGGTCATATGTAAATATGTACCACATTTGTGATTTTTTAAACCCTAGAATGTTTTCTATATTGCCTAATTTGGTTTTATAAAGAAATATCTTATTCAGTAGTTTCATTCAGTGCCCATCTAACGTCCAGCGAACCGTACTTAGAATGGTATGATTACGGCTACTAAGCAGGATGTTTCATTATTACTTTTTAAAATTGTTAATTATACAAGGACTGTAGTTCTGGTGAGTATAGGTATTCATAATATCCGCAAAATACTACAGACAGTAAAGCTAAACACACCGTCATCAGCCCTTCCATGGGCTTCCACGCCACAGCTGGTTAAAGTGCACAGATCCCGGACTTGGTTGGGTATGTATCGGTGGGTGGGCGTCTGGGACGGTCGCGATAGGGCCGACTCGTCTTTGCTAAGATATCAAGTTGTTGCCTCACTACAGTGTAATATACCCAAAGTTAAATAATGAGAGAAAAATATGGAAATAAATCAGCATACATAACATTTAACCGAAAGAGAAGACATTTTAAAAAGGAAAAAAATTACCATTAAAAGTAAAACACAAGCCTTGTTGCTGTTCAGCGTACGCCCGAAACGAGCTGTCTTTGACTCGAAATGTTTCTTTTAACAAAGCAATATAAGTAAAAAAACGGAAACACTAACACAATATGTGGATTTGAAAATATTATAAGAAATATAATGTTATTAGAAATATGAGTTAGATACGAGATTTTGTGAGAAATCTTAAAAATTTTCCATTTATATTTCACGTAAAATCCATTCAATTATACACAGGCTTACTATTCAATCCTACCTTCCTGGGGACTGTGTGACAATGTATTTTATTTAAAATGTTTACGAAAGCTGGCAGCCGTATAAACACATGCTCATTCATTCTTGGTCTGCTTTAATTGGGTTAAAAATATATCGGCAAACATGTCCGTTAAAATAACAGTGTTGCGTTAATTAATTTAAATTTTTATGATTGACATTCTCTGAGATAGTGCTTTACAATCCTTATTAGAGATGAAAGGATATTATACTGGGCCCCCAAATCAATCCAATTATGTTCCAATTTTTTAGCCCCCCCGTCAGCCAGGGACCCTTGGAATCGTCCTAACTTTCTGCTTCCTAACGGCGCCCGTGCCTATGCGTAACATGTCCGTTCCCTAAATCGCCCCTTTGTACGGTAAGGTATTAAATAGGCTGAAATGTGTATTATTTGTGCCCCGATGTCTCAATCAATGAAGTTAGCTTTATTGTCGGCGCTGGGCTCATTTTAATTCATTTTCACAACGGTAAATCTTATCTGTGGGTTTACGATCGAATGGTGGTTAGAATCGAATGCGGCTTCAGCACGTATGAGGAAAAATCCGCACTGGCAGCCTCGATAAAAGACTGCAGCCTTTCTGAGAGCTGTTCGTACCTGCCAACTCTCCCCGGGTTTCTCCCGATTTACCATTCTTTCAAATAATCACTACATCCACACTTGTATGATCATGACAACCGATCCATAAAAGCAGTTTAGAGTCACCCTCTATACTAATAGCTACACGATTAGATACGTCAACAGAGGCGCAGTGACTGCAGGCAATGGCCCGGGGCCCCGAGCTGGGAAGGCGCCCGGAAGTACATTGCAACGACAAATCTGCTTTATCTGTGTATTCTGTTTTTCATAAAAGTGAAAATAAAGGTATTGCGTTTATTAAATTCTTATTGATGATATTAATAATGTACACTTCACAGTTAAATAAAGGTAATGCATTTTACCATGCCATGGCTACCTTGGGGAGGGGGGTCGTGGGGCCCCCAGAGTCCATAGCCTCTGTGTGTCAAGGTGCAATAAATATGGTAAACGGAACGTTTTAGTCATTTTACGCAGTGAGCTGACTAACCACAACAGGCCGAAAATTTCACAAGAGTGATATGAACCTGAAACGTGAGACTTCCAAAGCGTGGAATAAAGCATCCGTTCTTACAGATACCATACCGTACCATACCATATCATACCATACCATACCATACCGACTTTATTCATAAAGCACTTTGAAACAACAGCGCAGGACCAAAGTGCTGTACAGAGAATTTAAAATGAAACTATTAATATTATGTTGATATTATTACCCGCACAGTCTTCGGCACTATACGAGGCTCCCTCACCCACGTCAGAAAGAACAAGGTGCCCGTGGGCGCCACAGACAGACCCTGCAGCTGCGTGCTTCTCCAAAGCCTAATGACGGCTGATGATGAAGGATGAAAATACTACCGGACTATATCACGGTCTGTGATTAATTCACAAATAACTGTCCCCTAATTCACAAATAACTGTCCCTACGCAGCAACATTATCAGAAAGGTCTATTCCTAGGATGCAGCGACCTTTGCAGTAGTGGCAGATATTGAGTGTATTTTAAGTTTCGATGTTTGGAGCATTATAAAAGCATTAGGAAGGTTTCCATAGTCACTGCGGCAGGGTTGCCAACCATCGCGTATTTGGCGTGACTCCCACGCTCACACAAGAAATATCACAGCAAATCTGTATTATTCTATTATATAATTAAAATTACATCAAAGCGTTTGGGTAGTTTGAAAACCATACAGACCATTTTCAAAGTAATAGAACTGTTACATGCATGTAAACGCGTGTGCATGAGTGTGCAGACTTATCTCGAATGGAAAATCTCACGCCAGCCAGCAGACCGAAGCATGCAACGCTTCTGATCGGGACTTGTGATAGTCACAGAACAAAGTCAGACACGCAGCGCAAAATAATATATAATAATAACACTGTGGGAAACGCGTCTTGTACATAATTAACGGTATAGATGCAGGAACATCCTGCTGATTCATGTCGTGCTCCTATAGGTTCGCTGACTCTTCTCGGTCATATTCCTAAATGGGTACTCTGTAAGGTATTTTAAACATTTTGCATCCATGCAATACTATTCGTGATTATTGACCTCTATAGAATCATCCTCAGGGCCAACACGTAAACACTGCACCATGTAACTCTTTATATCAACCCTGGAGCCCTTAAATATAAAGAGAGATATATAGAGTTAGCGACATCTGGTGGCGGATTTCGCAATATGTTTCAAATGCAAAAAAATATCGTTTACTGACCTTATGACCAAGATTTCTCAGTTAGCTCAGTTAATTTAAGCTATACATTATGATTGTCCGATAATAATGCTCCGTACTTAAACTCTAACTGGACATCATGACTTCTACCTTAAGTTAATCCAGCTAAGTGAGAAATCTTGCTTTGCAGAACACCTCTAGAGTCAATGACGGGTCAGGGTAATGATGTATATTATTTATTCTCATTTTTTAATTTGCATCGTTTTCAATTTGAGTTCTACCCATTAGGCCCCTATTATATATTAACAAAAAGAGAATAGCGTATTAACAGAAGAGTTCAGAGTAATGGTGAAGTAAAGCAGAATTAAGTGGTTGTTTTACTCAAAGCTTAGAATTAATAAGATGAATATATTGTAGGCCAACTGCTCTGGATAAACAAACAAACAACAAGATATGCATAATAATTATATGATTAAAGAAAATACGGTGTTTATTTTGCCTGGGTGCTTAGAATCTGCCATCACGAGGGGCATCACGCCCTTCTTTGTAATTACACTTCTAAGTAAGAATCTTCATAATTAAGAATCTTCCTCAACCTAGCTGAGGTGGGTGACGCTAAAAGCACATGTTAGCTGACTAACCCTCTACACCAAGCAGCCATAACATTAAAACCACTGACTGGTGAGGTGAATAACACTGATTATTGTGATAAAATTGTACACTATATTGCCAAGGGTATTAGGACACCCCTCAAAATAATTGAATTCAAGGGTTCCAATGACTTCCATGGCCACAGATGTATAAAATAAAACACCTAGGCATGCAGACTGCTTTTACAAACATTTGTGAAAGAATGGGTCGCTCTCAGGAGCTCAGTGACTTCAAGCGTGGTACCGTGACAGGATGCCACCCGTGCAATAAGTCCATTCGTGAAATATCCTCACTACTAAATATTCCACAGTTAGCTGTTAGTGGTATTATAACAAAGTGGGAAGCAATTGGGAACAACAGCGACTCAGCCAGGAAGTGGGAGGCCATGTAACATCACACAGCGGGGACAGTGCATGCTGAGGCGCACAGTGTGCATGCAGAAGTCCCTAAAGTGGTGTGGGGTTGTTTTTTTGGGAATTGGGCTTGGCCCCTCCTGTGCCAACATGGCAGCTGGTGAACCAGGGATGAGGTCAAGGCTCCCGGATGCGCGTGGGAAGCGAAGGCTAGTCCATCTGGTCAGGTCCTGCTAAGAGCTACTGTAGCATTTCTGAGAAAGTTAATGCTAGCTGTGACAGAAAGGCGTGAGAAGGCAGTGCATCGCGGCTTGCTGCGTGTGGGGCTGTCTAGCTGCAGACCGGTAAGAGTGCACATGGTGACCCCTGTCTAGTGGTGACAGCATCAACACCGGGTGTGTGAGCACCAGAACTGGAGCACTGAGCAATGGTAGGAGGTGGCCTGTCTGGTAAATCACAGACAGTTTCTATTACATCACGTGTGTGTGCACGTGTTGTTCACCTGGGGAAGAAACGGCACCAGCATGCACTACAGGAAGAAGGCCAGCCAGCAGAGGCAGTGCAATGCTCTGTGTAATGTTCTGCTGGGAAGCCCTGTCATTCATGTGCATGTTACTTTGCCATGTATTACCTACCTAAACATTGTTGCAGAGTAAGTGCACCCCTTCAAGGCAATGGTATTCCCTGGCAGTGGCCTCTTTTAGAAGGATATTGTGCTCTGCCACACTGCAAAAAAATTGTTCTGGAATGGTTTGAGGAACATGGAAAAAAAGTTCATGGTGTTGACTTGGCCTCCAAATTCCCCAGATCTCAGTCTGATTGGACTGGACTGGACTGGTCTGATCCATTGAGGCCCTACCTCACAACTTAGAGGATTCAAAGAATCTGCTGCTAATGTCTTGGTGCCAGATACCACAGGACACCTTCACAGGTCTTGTGGAGACCACACCTCGAGAGCTGATTTGGCAGCATGAGGGAGGCCAATACAACATCAGCCTGCTGGTTTTATTATTATGGCTGATAGCTGCGTATCTCCATAAACCCCCGTCAGTCTCGTATGGCGCTGTAACATCACTCGTCCACCAGGTGGCTCCCGGGCGCCTGTGAACTGCAAGTATAGCGCCTTCCCTCCACGTCGGGGCGTCCCGGGTTGTGCGAGTGTTACACGCTGTTGTAACGTCTCCTGACCAGCAGGGGGCTCCGCGCACCGCCTGGCCTTTGATGTGCCGCAGCTGTTAGTTGTTCCGCGTTACTGACAGCTTTATCCCTGAAAGCAAATTAAACTGGAGGGACGCGCTACTTCTGCTCTTAGTAGTCAAGCGGGTTTTGTTTTTTTTTTCGTCTAGTTTACGTGTACTCACTGTTATTCCGACCACAGACTGTAACCCAGTTAGATATTGGGTTTAAAGGTAAGTTAGTGGCTAAGTAGCGGCTTCACTTGTTACATAAGCAGCGCGTTGCCTTTCATTGGTTTCCATCGTCTCTGTCCCGTCTTGCGTTTAGGCTTCTGCGTTGTAGATGCTTTTGTCTTTTTATGTAAAGTGTATAGTGTACGCGGCTTAAAGCTAATGCGCGACTCTGTGTACAACGAGGTTGCCTGGTAACGGGCTTTAAAGGGACAGACCGCCATTACTCTGTAAATAGGTAATTTATTCCTATAGCACCCCTCTAGGAGATCCTGTTAAAACGACTTGTCAGTGTGTATCTCCTTAATCGTCGCGTTTACTTACTTTATTATATTAGAGATGTATAGCTAGATATTCACTGAACCAGCACCGTATTGTGTTGGATTTGGGCATGTAAAGTCACACTGTGCTTTTCAGAGGTCAGAGGAGCCTTTTATGTACTTGCACTGCTCTAAACACCCACCTTGGATAACTTTCTTGCCCAAAAGTGACTTCAGAAATTTTCAGTTCTTTATATCTTGAGAAATGTCAATGGCGGTTTACTGTATGAATTTATCTCTCTTTGGACACAGATGGTAAACGTCAGCAAGGGATCATAAAGTGGTCTGCTCTGCCTGACTTGTTGCTGGTGACATTTTCTGACCTCATTGTGTATGAGGTGCTGTGAGGTACATCTTCACTTTCAAGGCTTTGGCTAATTGTTTTTTAATAAGTAAATGACTGGAATATCCGGTTTCCCATTTTAAATGAGTGTGAGAGGGGATCATGCCATTATGTACATGTTTTAAATGATGTGGGCTCAATTAGTGGCACTGTGGCTTTGTTCTGGGTTCAAATCCCACCCCAGCTGTGTGTGTGTGTGTTTCCTCCTGCAGCCCCAAAGATGTGCAATTGGGCCATTTGGTGTGTCTAAATTGCCCTTGATGTATGAGTGTGTGTGCTGTGTGCCCTGTGAGGGACTAGCATCCCATCCGCCGTGTTCCCCTGCATCAGCCCTGAGCTGCCTGGGATAGGCTCCTGAACCTCCCACAACCTCCACCAGGAGGCGTGCTTGGAAGGAGGGATTCCGCTGGTTGTTCCTGTGGGTATAATCAGAAAGGGGCTTTCACCCATAACTGAATGTAATGCGTCTAACAAATGTTTGTAGGATCATTGCAAATGCAACTTTTTGCCACGTTTGCAGACGTCGAAGGGGGAAAAAAATGGCCAACCTACGCGAGAGCGCTCTTCAGGAACAGAAAGCTAAAGAGGCCAAAGAGAGGGCCCGCTTTAGCCAGGACCCCCCGTACATGGAAATGAGGGTGTGTCCCCCGCCCCAGACTCCGTACTAGCCGTATACCGTGCTTGCTGCTATTATTCCCCCGCTTGTAGGTCATTGTTTGCCTGTTTGAAGTGGGTTTTTCAGTCATGTGTGAACACCGAGGATTTCGATATGTCGCAGTTAGTGTAGTTTGTAATGGTGTGATTTTAGAAAACTGTGAAGTTTATATACCAAATGTACGTTTTTCGCACAAATAATTATCAACGTCCTTTTTTTTCCCCAAAATTGACCTGACCCTGTGTATTTTTGTACTTGTATGTAATATGTATACTATATGGGAAAGTGGTTTTATTTCAGTTAATTCAGTAAAATGTGTTGTAGATGATCCTGAGTGCAATTTTTCCAAATAGGCTCTGACTGATGTTTCTGTAAAAGAGAATATTCCTCCCTCCATGAAGCCCCCCCCTCAGAGTCTGCAGGCTCAGCAAAAAGGTATTGCATCTGCGGCCTCTGGGGCGGTCTGGGTGCTGGGGATCCGCCCTCACGAGGGTGTGTCTCACTGCAGCAGCTGTGATTGGCCCTTTGCTTCCAGGAGACGGCTTTGGGGCCAGTTTGCTGCTGGGGGAGGATTACGAAAGGAAGAAACGGCAGCTACAGCAGGAGCTGCGGCAGGATTACCGGCGCTACGTGGCTCAGGTAACCCCCCCCCCCAGTGGGGGGACACTTGTACCTGAAGCATATCATGTGTTAAATAAGAGAGGGGAAACCTCAAGTGATAAATGACCTTTGAGCGAAAAGCAGAATTGTGTGGCAGTCATTAGATGTGACTGAATCAAATTATTACCCCCCCCCCCACTAAAATGCTGCTCAGTGATGTAGGTGGTCACAGGATATGTTTCTCTTTCCAACCTGCAGGAAACTTCCAGGCAGAGGAAGGAGGTACTGTGTTTATTCTCCTACTGCATACGGAGCTGTAAGTTCGTCTGTGGAGTTGACGTTTTCCGCTATTAAATGCGTCTGGATGTTATGGATGAGCAAAGGTCACGTGGATGGTACCCTGGAAGGAGCAGTTTCCACAGGGGCATCTGAAAGGGTTGCCGCCCCAGCATCACTGGGCTATCAGTCACTGGTCCAGCTGGTGTGCGTGCTGTGTTAACGCTGAAGAGCAAGTCTAAATTTAAATGGGTCTGACATCTGCATATCTTTAAAACCCCATCTTTTCATTGCCGTTGTGTTGAAACACTGTCTTCCTCTCCTTTTATAGAAAAAGGATCAGAGCATGATCGAGCCTGGCCAGCACCTAGGCCTTTCCTTACCTATTGGCGAGAGGAAGTCTGCCAAGGTAACCATCTGACCGCTATTTGAGCAAATGGCCTCTTGGTGAAAGGCAGGGGGCGCTAAACCGGACACTCTGGTGGGCTGGTCATGCTCTGGGATGACTCGCCATGCAACTATCAGTACTGATAGTCACCTGATACTTTAAATGCTGTGCCCAGGAATCATCATTAATGCAAGAGTAAAAATGTCAGTCCCAGTGACCATTTAACTGAATAATTCATGGATTCTTTGTCCAGTGTTCAGTTTATGGTGTTTAAGCGTTTGCCCGTATGGTAATGTGCTGTTTGTTCTACATTTCCCAGGACAAATTAAGAATTGAAAGGAACCATGAGTACAATCAGTTCCTTAGGGGTCTTGGAGAAAAAGTCAGGGCTGTGCAGGTACATTTCCCAGAATGCAACTGCTAGACATGCACCAGGACATTGCACTTGAATCTATAAAAAGTACTAACGCTACTTTTAGATAAAAAGGTAAAAAAATATTATGAACTGCAAACATGGTAGACATTATAGTTTTATTAGCATAAACTAGCATAATGTTAGAATCTTAAGTACAAAAGTACTGTCCAGGTAATTGTCTTTGATATCCTGGGTCCACATGGCTTCCTCTGCTGCAGGTTGGTGATGCTGATCCTCACTCAGACCGGCACCAGCCATCCAGGAAGGATGCTGCCACCTTGACCGAGGCTGAACGAAGGCCCCGGCCAGGGGGGGGCGGGAACCGGGGGCCAGACAAAGGGACACTCCGTCCGCCCCGGGAGGAGGACGACTCCAGGATGGACTTCTCGGAGAGCGAGTGGGATCACCTGGTCAAGAGGCGGCCTCGGGTGGGCCGCCAGCCAGGCCGTGCGGAGACGAGGGGGCGGCGGGCACGGACCCCAGACAGGTTCTGTCCCGTGGGTGTCCTGCTGATGTCATACAGCGTGCACTGTCTGCTGTGTCTCCCTCCAATCCCACTTTGGCTTTCATTTCAGAGACGGAATGGAAGACCTGGAGAATTATGCAGAAACGTGGCCGCATCCTGAGAGCAGGTGCCCCTCTGATGCTGACTTCAAGGCGGCATGTCCTCAGCACCGTCTCCCTCCTAGTTGTTAATCTGTGGCTCCGCACTTACACTGATGGTGAGGAAGGAGAGGAGACTCAAACATTTACTTAATTTCCCAGAATTCCTCAGGGAAGGAGGAGGCATCATACCCCAGATGTTCCCGATGAGGAGAACGCAGATGACAGCCAGAAGGTGACACCTGCAACACCCAAACACGTGTACGTGTCCCGCCTCCACAAAAAAAAATCGCCGGGTGAAAGTTGGCCACTTAAACCAGAAGACTGGGGCTTTATTGACTGAATGTGATGGTCAGTTATCGGACAGTGCTTCAGTCTGAGTGGTTGCTCGCCGGGACGTGACAGCTTGATTAACACTAATGGACCAGATGAAGTCAGCGGTCCTGTCGCTGAGCTGGTATTGATCAGGCATGCCTGGCTCAGGCTGAGGAGTGAGTTTCCTCCTCAGAAACACTGCCGCAGTAACGTGCGGACGCGCTTGTGTGTCAGGTTGCGGGTCCCTGCGGAGGCGAGGTCCACTGAGAGGTCCGGGGCGGCCCGCGGCGGGGTCCGGGTGCAGTTTTCCACCGGGCTGCTGATTGGTAAGGCCAGCATGGCTTCTACGTGCCGTCCGCTCATCCCTCGTGCTGTGTGAGCGCAGTCGTTTTTCTGCCGGACATTTAAAACGCCTATCTCGCTTCGAGCACCATCTGTCCTGCACAAGTGCCACAGTGATGTGTGTTTGTGTGTGTGTGTGTGTGTGTGTGTGCTGATGAGGCATGAGGCCTCCATCCCCTCTGCTACTTTCATTTTCTGTTTTGTTAGCCATTACATACCTTCATTTCTTTTAACTACCCAGTAATTGTAACACAACCTGCTGGTAGTGTTTAAAACCTGCAACGCATCAAGCAGGTTCATAACTGTGTGTGTGTGTGTGTGTGTGTGTGTGTGTGTGTGTGTGTGTGCTGGTGGCTTTTAAATGGAATAATACCATCAGGCATAAATGATGTCAGAGTGCTCTGCTATTTGAGGGGGCTGGAACGGGGCCCCGCGGTTAGCATGCAGTACTGTGATCCATTTCCTTGCCGCGGTCGGGCCCTGAGCTCTCCGACGCAACTGGGGTCTGCTCCTGCAAGTAAGGCTGTGGCGGTCTGCACAACAGGGACCACCGAGGGAGAGATGGCCGTGCAGAAGAAGGAGCGATACAGACGGGAGCTTCTGGAGCAGATGGCGGAGCAGCAGAGGAACAGGAAGAGGTAGGTGGCTGGGCTTCCTTTGTGCTCACATGGGGATGTTCCATCGCCACATGCAGCATCTGCTAGATTTGCCCTGATATCGAGGTGGAGGCAGGAGTGGTAACCCTCGCGGAAGCAGGCAGCTGGTGTCTTCGGGCGGATGAGGTCTCGGGGTGTGTGTGCTCGGATCTCGTGTAAAGAGGCGTGTCATCGTGAATGGGATCGGAGGCCCCTTTGCTCAGTGAGCGTGATCCTTTGTAAGCCTCATGATACTTTCTTCAACAGAGAGAAGGAGATGGAGCTCAAGGTTGCTGCCACCGGAGCGGTCGACCCAGAGAAACAGGTAATTCTGTCCTGGGTTTGACCCAGAGAAGAGTAAAGAAATGCAGTCCGTGGTTCTCATTGTATGCATCCAGTGTCATTAAATCAGTTGACCTCTACCCAGTCCTCAGGGACCCCCAGACTGTTTATATTTTTGCTCCCTTCGGGCTCCTCGCCAATCAACAATACCTAATACCTGGAGTTGGGAAGGAGCAAAAATGTGTACAGTCTGGGGGTGCTTGAGGATTGGGTTAGGAAGCACTGCCTTAAATCATTGGGCCATGTCAAGGGGCTGCCCAGCCTGACCATATGCTCTCCGGTGCGGTAAATGTTCACTCCACAGCCTGACCGCATCAAGCATTTCGGGCCAGTGAGCCATGACCAGGACGGCAGAAGGAATGCCACGGACAAGCCGGGACTGGGAATACAAAATGGTATTAGTGCTGGGAGGCCCACCAAGGAAAAGCCCCCTCCGGAAACAAAGGAGAAGGCCCCCCCAGCCAGGCCACGCATAGCCTTCCAGTCTCCCCTGCTGGACTACAGCGCCGCCCTAGAGGCACTGGTGGGCACTGGCGCAGGAGCAGGCCTGACGGGCACTGGGCTCGGTCCGCTGGCTCAGTCGGAAGACCTGCACAAGAACCTGTCTAGCACTCTAGGAGCGATTGCTGCCTCTCAGTATGTCGCCATGTCTTCCTTAGCATGTGCAGGGCGCATGCAGTGTGTGAATGGGCTTCATAACGCTTTGCTTTCAGGGTGTGCTGTACCCTGAATAGTATGGAAGGTATACAAGTAATAATCCACAAATATGTATTTTTATTTGTGTCATGAAAAATCATATTCAGAAAAATACGGAGCGATTTTCACGCGTGAACCATGTTGTGCACAATTGTGGATAAGGTCCTATCTATTTATGGATCATGTCACATTTGTGACTTGGCTCAGTTTATTTGCATATTTTTATCCTATTCCTACTGTGATTGATCTGTAGGAAAAACAATCCACACGTATGAGGTGCAGTTATTAGCATCACCCAGACCCCCTACAGCAGCGAACGGACAGAAACCGGGTATGCTTAATGCCCCATGTGGGCTGCAGAAATATACGGGGTGCCAAGTGTCACACGCTCCTATTCATGCAAAAAGTACTGCTTTTGTGGCACCGAATGCATTTCAATGACGAAATCAACGTCTTCCTGCAGTTTGTCCACAGAAACGCAAACTCCAGTTTGTCCACGAAAGCAGAAAGACTTTCTCTTTGCACCGTGCACAGAAATAAAAAGGGATGTTTCATTTTGTGCACGGACTTGATATCACCACCTTGCATTGCTTGGTGGACAGAAGACTGAATGCTTTCGTGAATTTAAGAAAGCCGTCTTGAGGATGAAATGCATTTTTGCCAACAAAACGGCTTTCTTTCACTTACAAAATTAATTTTGTATGGAAATGAATTTATTTAGTTGACTAAATGCATTCTGTGAATGAAATGACTTGGGAGTCATTGGGTTGGCCTTGAAGAGCCACCCTAACGCCGGCTCCATGTCGAAAAACTAATGGTGCACACTGGGGGCGTGGCCAGTTACTATATTTATTTAAGCAGTTTTCGACTTTACATATAGATTGAACATCTACATTTAACACTTGTTTGTATACAATACATTTATTTTGGAAAAGTTATGAAAAGCATGAAATTAGAATAGCAAGAATGTCTCTCTAAATGTCTGAAAAAGTGACAGTGGAAAAGTGTAGTACTTTTTAACATTTTTGGTAATACTAAATGTGGAAAAACTGAGCAGGATTTCAAGGGGACCCCAAGTTAGCAAAGGGGGGTGTTGACTAGGCAAGGGGACCCTAAGTTAGCAAAGGGAGGTGTTGTCTAGGCTGCTGTAGGGGGTCTGCATGACCCCATCATACGGACAAAATTAATTGGTATTTTCTTGAACATGAAGCAGCACAAATCATAATTTTGCAGCACAAAATGGCACAAAGCACTAACCAAACACTGATTGATTGTAGCAGGGCCAGCTTCAGCTTCAACTAGCGACTTACTTTAGCCTTCCTGTATGTCGCCACTTGCTGGTGTAGCCAGTAACTACACCTTATATTTGTGGACATTTTCTCAGATCTGCTGCAGTAGGAATTGCACAAAAATCTGCTAATGATCCACAAATGCACAAGACCCGTATCAGGTGAACAAATTGCTCCTTTTTTTGTGGATTTGATTTTGTACAACACAAAAAGACATATTTGTGGATCGTGGTGCATATTTGTGGGTTGTCCAATAAAAGCTCCCACAGAGCAGTGCCCCTCGGGGCTCACGGGACCCTGCACAGTTCTCACCGTGTTTGCACTGTTCCTCAGAATCCCCACTGCGGCTCCTCCTGCTGCCGCTGAGGCATACAGAACTCCTTTCGACGAAGCCTACTTTTACTACGGAGTCCGGAACCCCCTGGACCTGGGCGCGGCCTTTGGTGAGTGCTGAGCCCCAGGCTCGGGGGCGGAGACAGTTTCCGCTGCGCTTCATAATGTGATTGGCTGTGGCGACACCTGCGGTTTCCACCAATCATCTGCTTGACTACATTCATTACATGGGCACGTTCCTGCCTATTTATCAAATGTGTGTGTTTTACCACAGCCACCCAGAGAGCTCAGATCCTCTAGTCAGTTGTCTCTTGTGGTCCCCCGTGTAAAACAAGAGGGGACCGGGCTTTTGCAGCTGCAGCAGCGCGTCCGTGGAGCTCTTTACCGCTACACATTAAGGAGTCTCCTACCCCTGCACTGTTTAAGACTAGATTAATGATCTATTTCTCATTCTTTTTACAATTTCTTTTATGTTCTATGTATTTAGATTCACTGTATGTCCTAATGTAAAGCACTTTGGCCGCAGTATTGTCATGTTGTCTTTAAACGTGCTCTATAAATAAATAGACATAGACATTCTTTTCCTGCCAAAGCCCTTATGGCTTTTCAGCAGGAGTTTGGTGGGCTTAGCCGGACTCTGTAGTCCATCTTTTAAATTGTCGCTGTGTGATCCTCTGACAGGTGGGCCAGCCGGAGGCGGAGCCCATGCTGTTCCCTTCCTCACACCCGAGCATCCTCAGGGCCAGCTGGGTCATGCAGAATCCAGGGCACAGTAAGACTTTTTCAGCACAACTAGAAGCAGTTGTGCATGCATAGTGCATCACACCCAGGCAATCGACGTGCCTTCTGCATGCTTACTCTCCCTGTGCTCCTGGGGTGACAGCATTGTCAGTCAGTCTGTAGATGCTGCCTTCGTGGGTGTGATACTGTTCAGTGACACTGTGTAGGAAAAGGATTAGCAGTGTAGGCTTACTGTGTAGGATTAGCACAAATAATTAGTGTCTTCACCAATATGTAAAACAATTATTTTATTATTTGTTTTGATTATTATTAAGTAATTATTATGCTCAAATGGTTTGTTTCTCAACCAATCTATATTAAGTCCCAGTTAGTCAGTTACTGTTGCTGGAAGATTTAGCTCCAGTACAGGAATGGAATTTACTAATTAGAGCATCACTACTTAGTGAAGTAGTTCGTCCTGCGAACTACTAGCAAAACTCTGCTCACGACCATAGAGAGAGTCTTGCATTATTTTAAGACGAGCAAAAGCAGGGGCTTATTATGGGCAATCAATGAGATGGGGACTTAAGATGTATAAAAGGCATTAGTTTATTTCTAACACTACAATTACCGCACGGCAGATATCACACTTAACATAAAACACACACCCTTAAAGGGAAATACTGTTCTACACAGCAGGTATCAGATCTTGAAAGCATGACCCAAAATTATGGAACAGTCTGAGCCGGTTCTTCGCGTGGAGCCTTTCTCTGATTTTCTGTCTTTGCTGAAGCTTTAGGTGGTAAGGATGTCACCAGTATGACATTGCAAACGGTAAATGGGTAAACACACAAGACACACAACAGACAAATCTTGAAATGGATCCTTCTCTCTTCAAGGTACTGTGTGTGTGTGCGGGGGTGCATGATGGATTCTTATCCACTCTTATCAGCACTTAAGTGTGCACCCCCCCCCTTAGGCTTGGGGTACCAGCTTGCTCCAAGACCTGGATCTTTTCGTGCGTTCCTTTTACCTCGGGAGGTCGGGAGACGAGTCAAATGACGCGCCTCGAGGCCGGAAGTGACGACATGCG
>JAODKM010000032.1:18939153-18964052 GCA_026780845.1 Petrocephalus sullivani
GGGGGGGGGCGGGGGCGCCCCCCGCGGGTGGGGGGGGGGGGGGGGGGGGGGGGGGGGGCTCTGCGCGGTCCGTACAGCCACAGCATGGTGACATGCCTGTCCTCCCCAGGTCTGAGCACGCTGTCTGACGAGGGGGCTGACCTATCCCTAGGTGTTCCGCAGTCCTCTCTAGAGAGGCGCTTCTCCATGGAAACGGTCGCCACGGAGCCCTGGCTGAGGCCGGGCACCTCGGACACGGTGATGCGCCGTGTCCAGAGCCGGATCAGCTTCCGGAAGGCCAGCCTGCCCACCTGGGAAGGTCCGTCCACCTACCATGGCTGATGCCACACTGCACTTAATACAAGTAACAGACAAATTTAGCGAGTATAATGTATTTATTTTTAATGTGTGCTGCTTTAAAAAAATAAATTTTTTAGAAATTTAGAATGTTGGTGCTTTGTTAAGGTCCAGTTTGGCACAAAACTGTTGTTAAAAAAATTTAAATAAAAAAAAAAATCTGTCAATCCTCCAGATAAGTTAGCAGTCACCACCAAACCTTTGAATCGCGACAGTATTGTCAAATTTAGGGGAGTGGCATATTAATGGGAAAACAATGGATGCTATTCTTATTTACAACTACCAAAATAAGAATCCGAGGCAGCACAGTTTGAACAGAGCCTCCTTCAGAGTTATGGGTATCGCTGGAGATTTAACTGAAGCATCTCCTTTGTAGGTTATACCGGTCTGTAGGTGGTGCCCTTTTTCACCACAGTTTTAAAAACGGAGGGTTTCTTTTTAGCAGAGATGTACAGCAGAAAAAATGACGTGGATTTTTAATTATGCACATATGCAAAAAAGGATCCAACACTGCTTTTCATTCAGCAGGTAAATCTAATAGCCTTTTTCGGTTTCAGATTAAAAACATGTACCCCCCCATCCCTTTTTACTTGCACGCCACACAAAACAGTCACAATAGATCTTTAGGTAGTATCTCACAAATGTATATCCTATACGCATTTATACATTTTAATTTTTAAAAATGCATTTTAATGTAGTAAGATTTAAGGAAGCAGGACACAGTTTAAACATGGCTCAGTTTTAAGCCTGTAGGCTTGCATAAGTGAACTGATTAGGTTGACAGAACATAATTTTTGTTTGACCAGTTTTAAATGGTTCTCCTGCAGCTAATTTTCAGTTTCAGTTATTTTCAGTAAAATGGGTTAGTCAAGGTACACGGGACGCCAGAGCACGTTAACTTCACAAAAGAGCAAAACCCGGAGTTCAAAAACTTTATTGACTTGTTACCTGATTAGACTGTTGGATGATACCCAATATCGTACAGAAAGGTTTTCTGCGCCTCATTTAAAAAAAAAAAAAAAAAAACTTTACATCGCTGTACCATATTCATGTCACCATTAGTCTCTGCTGAGACCAGGAATGCTTGGGATACCTCCAGACCCAATATGTCACCAGAGAGACTGGAGCACGCGAACATCCGTAACATCGACACGGCCACCACCCTCAAGCCAGAAACCACTCGTACACTTACGGGAAAACCAAGACTGAACAGATTGGTAACTGTTTGGATGCAGGTCTGAGTAATCTGCAGTGTTTATTTTAGTTCCAGTTTCAAGAGGATCCCAGTCACTGGCTCCATCCCCATTTAAATAAAAGCCTGTACATATAAAACGGAATAAATTTTACTATCTCTTTAGCAGTTAGCTCCTTATAAACCGATCACGAGGCTCAGCCGATACCCCGGCTGGCCTAGGGTTACGTTAAGCATTCTCACAAACAAAGTCCCCAGTGCATCCTGTAAATAAACCGAGTGCAGCAAATTCAGTGGGAGAAAACGAAACAAAAAACAACAAAAAAAAAACAAACAAAATTATTGCAGGAACAATGTCTAGTGTTAGAAGATAATATGTACATTACAAAGCTGCATTTCCATAACTAGTTATCTGAAGGGTTGTTGATGATTACATTACATTAGCCTTCGGCTGTGCAAAGTCAAGTCACAAACATTACTTTCTATTTATCATCTTGCTCTTCTCTGGATTTATTTTTCTTTGTTGAATCCATATCATTCTTCAGACAGCTGTAATGCCAGGAGGTGGGAAGGATGATTCAGTCTTTTCAAACACTAGGCTTCTGAACATTCAGAAAGTTAGAAAGTAAATGTAATAATTATTATAACCATCAGTACAATCCTACTGTACAAGGCGAGGCCCAAATTCCAGTGATAGACTGATTGGCCGGCCACGTGGGGCGGGGCGGGGCGGTGGGGGGGTCAGCAGCAGATATGTGCAGAACAGACAACCCCCAAAGACCTTCCAGTACCATTAGTGGGGTCTGCTGTGGAACTGCTGCCTGGACAGGGGGTGAGGGGAGGGGGGTGGTTCACATCAATTCAAAACATCCCTGACATCCTAGAGGACAGGGACATGACAGACCGTTAAGGATGGAGGATGAGGGACAGGGGGCGGCGGTCAGACCGAAGCCCCGCCCCCAGAACGCACCCACTCTCTCCTGTGCCTCTCCGCGCGCCAGCATCGGACGGGCGCTCACAGGCTCCCCACCGCCGGCTCCTGCATGGATGGCTGCGAGATGTTGAAGACGATGCCGATGCGCAGGTAGAACTTGCGCAGCGCAGCCCGCAGCTCGGGGATCAGGTCGAACTGCATGATCTCGCAGAGCAGCGGGTAGTATCTGGAGGCGTGGGCACGGAACTGCAGCGGGGAGAGTGACAGCACGTCTGTCCTGGGGGGAGCCGCTCCACGGTTAGCGGCAGTGGGGTTAATGAGCTGACAGCGGCCATTAATGTGACGTCATAAAGAACATCAACAGGCCAGAGCTCGGGGGGTGGGACCCCTCCCCCCTTAGCAATGCAAAGAGACCATGCGGCCGGCCGACTTACCCTGTCGTCGCTGATCTTTAACACCTTGGTGAGGAAGAGGAGGAGCAGGTTGGTCCAAGCCTCGCGGTGGCTCTCTGACGTCAGGGTCAGGAAGTAGCCGATCGCCTCGCTGCACACACTGCAACAGAGCAGAGACGTGTAACGTGACCTCTGACCCACACCACCCAAATATTGGCAGACGAATGTGTTTGTGTCAGTATGGGAATATTGATGACGGGATTGGGGGGGGGGGTAGAACCTTCCAGACCAACAGGAGTCCCTGCACAGGTAGAAGTGGGCGGCGACATTCTGCTCTTTGGAGCCCTGTCATGTCGGCCTGACAACCTCTGATACACTGTAAGGAAATCGGTAGGCCATGTGCCAGAGATGCTTAAGGGAATCTCATTAAAGAGCTGAAATAATGAGTATTTAAAATGGCTGCAAAAGAGGGTATGGACGTGTGTCACTGACATCAGGGGCACAGCGGGGCAGATTTTGGGCACAGGGAAGCAGGTGCATGAGTGGGGGCCCGGAGCCTGGGGACCGGGGGCCTGTCTCCCTTACTTCAACAGCCTCCTCTGCACCTCCTCCCAGGCGGGCCGGCGGCTCTCGTCTGTATACATGCGGAACAGGATGCGCAGGCTGCAGGCCAGGCTGCTGGTCTCCTGCTTCAGCAGGTTAGGCTTAGACTTCCCCTTGAAGCCTGCAATGCAAACACACATGCTCAGGTACTCGTCTCAGTCCGTAGAGGGCGACCTCGGGCACAGGCTACCCACGCCACCCACCCGCCTTCCACAGAGCCGTCCGCTGCTCGTGGTTGGAGTTGAAGGCCTTGGCAAAGCGGTGAGACTCCAGCAGGCAGTCCAGCAGTTTGAAGAGCTGATCTGAGGTCAGGTAGCGGTAGACACCTTGGTCCTGTGTGTCCACGTGGACATCAGCGTCCAGTGAGTCCCTCTGAGGAGGGAGAGATATGGCCGATGCAGACATCTCAAGAAAACGGCTAACTGTAAAGCTCACAGGGATTAGAGTAGGCGACATTATCAGCATGTTAGCACTGAGCATGTGGGCCCTTGAGCACGGCCCTTAACCCCCAGTTTCATGGGCACTGCTACAGGGGGCTGCCCTTCGCCACATGTGTCACAGAGAGCAAGATGGGGTAGGTGAGAACAGAATCAGGGTGTCATTGTTATAAACGCATCTGCTGGGGGAGGTGAGCACTGATGCAGAGCTGGGAAAAGGTTTCATTTATGGTACAGTGAGACCCTATATGGTCCATAACCGGTTCTGATCTGGAAGCGAGTCTGATCGTAGCGGTTGTGAGGATCATCACCTGAGCTGCTGCAAAGTTTTCCGCATCCTCCTTCTTGCTGGTGGCAGGGAAGAAGATGATGTTGTCGATGGTCTGGATGAGCTCAAGCTGCACCACACACTTGATGAGGAGCGAGGAGAACAGCTTCTGCTCCTGGAACTCTGTCAGAGGCGGCACACAGGACAGCGGGGAGACCCAGCATGAAGCCGGCATAGTGATGCCCAGGGCCACACCTCTGTTTATAGCTCCCTGCTTGAGTGCCTCACGCTACTCACTTGTTGGCGTCCTGGCTCTGGGGCCATCCTCATAGGGTCCTGAGCCCACACTGAATTGACTTTGCCGCCGGGTGTCCAGGGACATCTTCTCCACGCTACAAATGGACTGCTGGTCCTCAGCACGTGCCTGGATGTCCAGGGACTTCTGGGAAATGGAGTCCTGAGGGTACAGGCCACAGGCTTTATTCACATTTATCACAGCATTTGTTACCATGGAAATGCTTCTACCATCTACATTACATATATGACGGGAATTGGCAGAAATAAATGAAGCGTAACTGGCATACACTTTTCACAGCAGGTAATGAACACGGTACACTGGACCCTGTTTTTACGGACTTTTTTTTACAGTGTAGGGTATTGCGGTTCTAACAAAGCATTAGCGTTACATATGCCTGTATCATACCCGATTAGGAGAAAGATCAGTTTTATTGCTCCTTTTCATTTCAAACCTGGTTAATGTTTACTGGATAATTACCATCTAGTCAGAATAGAATAAAAATATTTTGAATAAATTGTGCATTTTACCTGGTTATTACCACAATGTATTAGTTTTGTCCAAGATAAAATGAGTTAAGTAATAACTTCAGTATGAGATCTTTTTATGTCACCTACAACTATTCATACGTTTACTTGAAGGTTGCTCGGAGTAAGGAGAGCTGTTCGGCCCATGTACATTACGATGTAATAATTATAAATTACTATGCCAGTCGTCTCACATACATTTAGAGAATTACAGTCACACAGCAAAACGGATCCGGGGTGCGTCTGCCAAAAGCATAACTGCCAACTACATTAGCAACTTACGTAGTTAGAACCATGCAGTTGAATGAGTCCAACGAAGTTAGCTGCTAAGAGGAGCCTTTGGGAAACGCACCACCGACTGATACGTCTTACAGAAGGTAATTAATGACATGCACTCTCTCAGGCCCCTCCTGAAAGTGCGTTCTGTTGTGAATCTGCGGTCGATTACTTTTCCTCAAGGACCCGGATTGCGCGTCTCAATAATTTGAAATTGAATTGTCAGAGTTGAAATTGAATTGGGAGAAGTGAATTTCTAAGTATAGAGTGTTGTATTATTCAAATTGTGCAATTCAGATTCAAATATACCCTATTCAGATTCAGTTTCTAGTGGCACAAATATCAGCCCATATGGGGGGACGGATGCAAATGTACTTGACAAATGACTAACAATTATTTATGTTTCCAGATTTCAATACAATAAATCATCCTGGATACATTTCAGGATCCAGGACACAGTCACTGAAGACGTTTAATGGCCTTCAGAGGTTTACAGGGTGTTAAAGAAACCTTAAGAATAAGAGAGACCTAAAGAGTAGTTAGGAAGCTGACAAAGCAGAGCTCTAAGAAGAAGGGCCAACAGGTTCTTACATCCTAAGGCGATACAAAACTATGGTAGTGCTATGGAATATTGGCAGAATTTCTACTTAATAAGTCAGAATTCCAAGATATTAAGTCAGAATTTCGACTTAGTAAGTCAGAATTCTGAGAGAAATGCGTGTTTTTTTTCTACTCTAGATGGCAGAAACGGGCTTCCATACAAAACTCATGCTTCACTTTTTAGTAAGACATTTTCTGATGACGTTAACCTTCTTACTGCTTGACTTAAAACTGCCCATGGAAACTTCTGTAATGGTACGATCCATGCAGGGGACACTGACAGAGCATTCTGAGTGTGAAAACGGACTAGACATAAATGGAACACTACACACCAGCTGCTTCTCGGGCCCATCCAGATGAGAGACTGCTTCACCGTCGCCCCCTGCTGGTCTCCAGGTGAGCAGTCTGAAAGAAGACGTGCAATGAACAGAGAACCCGAGTACGAAGAACCAAACCCCAACTTAAGGAAAAATAAAGCATCTTACGTGCTTGGAATGGTGGTCTTAAAGATGTCCAGCATGCAGTTACAGGTTTTGTCCCAGGTCTCAGGTGTGAACTTCTCCCCGTTCAGAATGACCACATTCTCCAGGCAGTTGGTGCCTGACCGTGCCAGCTGCTCATTATCTAATGAGAGGGTGGGACGTCAGAGGATTCTCGCGCCAATTGGACAGGAGAGCTATACATCAGGCTTGCCGCCTACTCACCTTGCTGCACACACCAGTACAGCTGAGAGAGGATGTCGTCCAGGAGGACATCATTGAGTGACTCAAAGTACTGAGTGAAAACATCGCAGATTGCGTAGAGGGCGTGGTTACAGGTGGTGGTCATCCATTCGGCTTTCTGTGGTCACACAAAGACAGGGGGTCCACAAGAGTGTCTCTAGACCAAACTTCGTGTCCTAGATACTTGGACCTCTGGGACTCTCTTTCCCCCCACAGTCAATTTCACCTCAGTCTGCTGCTCTGGCAGCTTCATGTTGTCGAAAATCCTGAAGACGATCCGGAAGAGGTCCTGCCACCAGTGCTTCTCGAAGGTGTGACCATAGGTCTTCATGACCTCAAACATCACAGTCAGGCCCCTACAATGCAGCCAGAGAACTTGTACCATTTACCTGTTCTTACTACTATCCATCCGACTTGAGAGGTTGTCACTATGACGCCCAAGCATGGACAGAAGGGGGAACCCACCTGGTCCGTACATCCAGCTTGCACCTGTTGATGATGCACGAGAGCTCAAAGAGGATGGGAAACCAGCCCCGCACCCACACACGGTCCTCGGGGGCCACGTTCATGTCATCACTGGTGTAGTCTTTGAAGGCCTGTCAGAGGTAAGACGGCAGGAAATGGCACCGCGAGTGCTGGAAAAACCATGAGGGGTATGGCCCACGTCTGCTCATTGATACGCCAGTGACTGTGCTGAACTGCCTCATTTTACGGGCCTCACCCTCCATCATTCTAGGTGTATCTCAGTTGGACCCAAATAGTTGTATTCTGGAAGCTAACTGCAGGCTCATTGGATGGCTGCCGTTTCTTTAACCATGGTGACAAATGCAACAACGCCAATGGAAAAGATGCACGGGGGGCTGACCTGTGGCCGCTCGGACACATATTTGGCGCAGTGCCGGATCAGGCGGATGGCCTCCATGCTAGTGTCTGGGAAGGAGGCGTTGCACGCAAATTCTGACAGACACTTCACCGCATCCTGGAAAGAGTCTATGGTGGCTGGGAAGTGCTTCTCAAAGACATTCGCTAGAAGAAACAGCACACAAAACAGGCAGGTTAGGGCCACCATGGCTGATGGAATGTTGTTGTGTAACAAAGGAGAACTAGAGGTTGGATGATATATCAGGCTGATATTTGACATATTTGGCATGTCCGAGTGTAATACGCTTATTTACAGACGGGCACCTCTGCGGGCAGCCCAGTGTTATTGTTGCTGTGGAACACGTCACCTATGCTGCCACTTGTGCAGGACCCCAGCCAGAACTTTCATATGAGTCCTGGGAGAGAACAGTACGGCTTAAATTCTGGGGCCAGTCGCACAAAACACCTTAAGTTAAGATATCCTTAAAATAAAGTTGGCTGCACAAAACATCCTTAAATGTCCTCCTTAAGTTTTTCTCCTTATCTTGGTCTTATACTTAAGGAATTCCTTTAAATTCCCTTAGCGGTTGCACAAAAGACTTCAACAACGAAAGTGAGGAGAATACCTTAAGGTACTGCTGACTGTACCTTAAACGCAACACGCCTGAGTCTATGGCCATAAATTAAGAAAATGAACGCATCCTGAGAAGACAATTCTGTGACTGGATATGATTAATCATGATCAACTGATCTAGCATTATAGATTTGACCGACAGTCGATTTATAATTTTATTTATATGATCCAGGAATTTTTGATGCAGAATTATGTAGACATATGCAGAAAAAGGTATTCATCAATGTAACTGAGGTTCAAAAATAAAACCATCTGTTTAGGTTTTGCTCACCTGCTTCTCTCTTTTCCCCGTAGTTTTGCATAACTTCCAAGATAGAAATCCGGCTTTTATTTTTATTTTATTTATATTCGTCGGACACAAAATATGTTTAATTTCATTATTGGCAGTATCATACTTAAGGAGAAAACTTATGGCGCCGGTTTCCCAGACAAGGATTAAGCCTAGTCCTGGACTAAACTGGAATTTTGTATGGGGATTCTCCATGTTTAGTCCAGGACTAGGCTTAATCCTTGTAAGGGAAACCAGCCCAATATTTAACTGGTTTGCTATGAAGGGTCGCTTTGAAAGAAAATGCAAATAGTCTACAGAACAGTCGGGAACTGGCCTACTGACAGCTTCAACCAGCTGTAGCTTACAGGTAATGTTAAGGATGGGTATTAAAACCATCATTGATTCTGACAGAGAAGTTTTGTGCATTTAAGTTTATATAGTTTGTTTATATTTAGGGTGACCAGATAATCCATGTCACCCCGGACACTTTGAGCTAGCACAGGATTTGTATACTACCATTTCAATTAAAAGGACCTGGATTTCACTTAAGCGCTGCATTCTTGCTGTGTGCTGATTGGTCAGTCTCCTATATTCATGCACATATCACCAGTGTTAAAGTGAAACAGCTGGATGAGTCTTTCAATCTAGGAAATAAACCAGTCAATGCACAAGAAGAACTGTTTCGCCAAGCAAAGGAGCCTTTAAGGTTTAATGCAGTTTGTAACACCTGAAGTAGCTCAAAGTAGCGCAAACAGAGGGGAAAACGTCCAATTATAGGCCATTGGCTGACCCTGACATTTAAATATTGGCATTGGCTATAGAAAAACCCATATTGGTCGACCTCTAAGGAGAACCTCAGGTCATTCATCCGAGGAAACTCTATTTGGGGGCTACATCCAAGAACATCCCCTGAACTATCATTCTTCACAAAGCGATGAACACTGCCACAGGTAGACGGTGACGCCGGTCTGGGCTTGGACCCATCGCCGCTGAAATGGATGCTCTGCTGGAGAGACTCACTGACAATGTGGCCGGTGGTCTGGAAGGCCAGCTCCACTATGCTCTCGTCTTGATCGGAGGCAGCCAGGTGGAACACGGAGAAGATGTTCTTCCAGCCGGAGCGGATATTGCCCGCCTGGGAGTTCACCATCTGGGCGATGCACCTCACCACCATGTCCCGGATGGTGGGTGACCTGTGTAAATGACACCGGCCTCCTGTTGGTACAGCTCTGCCTTTGAGTCTGCTGCCATGGGATTGCTGACCTTCAACCTCAGAGTGTGATAAGCCCTGGGCCCAGCAGTGATTTCTACCTCTCGGCTGGGCCAGCCTTGTGGTTTTATCACACTCATGGGCTTGGTGCAGCCTCCTTGCTGGGGTTCACAGGGAAAACTTCACACAGGAAGACTGAAGGCTAAAAGCAGCTCCCAAGTATGTGGGAGAGGCAAACATATCTTTCTAAGATGTTCATAAATGCTGGAAGTCACATGCTACCTACTAATTTACTTAAGTAAAACTGCAATGCAGAGACGGACTTGTGCTTTGGATGGTAACACTTATAAAATGAGCACATGGTGAACATGAACATGGCCTGATCCGGCCAAATGTGGTCAGGTTCTCACTCTGCACTGAACACTTTAGCGCTACTCTGAATGCACCATTTCCAAAACTAATTTAGACAACTCTCTCAGCTGAAAAAGAGATTTAAAACCCCGGTAACACAGTGCAAGAGGGACCCCCTTAGGGGTCTCTGCCTCTAATTGGTCACTCTGTGCCCTACATTTACTCCAAAGAGTGGTTCAAGCAGCAGCAGCTCCTATTCCTCTAGGGCAGTGTTTCTCAATCCAGTCCTCTGGGACCCCATAGTCTGCATTTTTGCTTCCGCTCAGCTCCCAGCACACTTGTACCAGGTATTCTGTATTCCTGATTGGCTGGGAGGTGGGAGGGAGCAGAAAAGAAGACTGTCTGGGGGTCCCTGAGGACTGGGTTGAGAAACACTGCCCTACTGAGACCAGAGTGGAAAAACAGAGCTATCCTGATACTACTGTTCTCCTTAAACAAACAAGACCATGTACAAGACAGAAGTACAATGGGCTATGCTCTTCTGTAGACAAACAGTAAATGGTTTGTCAGGTATACTCTGACCTGTTCTTCTTCATGATGTGTTCGAACGGCCTCAGAAAGTCTTTCTGGAATCTGAAATTGGCCAGTTCTCCCTTCTCCAAGAACTTCATCGACAGCTGCCGCAATGAGTCCACTGCAAAGATGGCCACGTCCTCATTGGTACTGCAGCCAACCTGAGGTGTAAACACGAGGGTTACACCTTTCCCTCTCTCCTTTGGCCACTGGGTAGCCTGAGGGTTACACCTTTCCCTCTCTCCTTTAGCCACTGGGTAGCCTGAGGGTTACACCTTTCCCTCTCTCCTTTGGCCACTGGGTAGCCTGCTACTCCTCCAGCGGGAGTTAGAAACACTTACCTTGTTGAAATGGTCTCCTATGACCTCCCATATCCTGGACCACTGCAGTCTGATACGGCCCATGTTGTAGTAGGAGATCTCCACGATCTTCTGCAGGCTAAACATGCGAGGGTGCGTCGGGGACGCCAGCTCGTCCATGGACACTGCGCACAGCCATCTGACGAAATCCACTGCGGAGCACCATTCCACACATCCCGAGTCAGTCGACGTGCTTTAGCCTTGAACTCAAAGCAGTTTCACACCACATGCAGAACATGGCTCCAATGGGCAACACAAACGTGCTTGGAGTACTTACCCACTGCATTGCCATCCAAACGGGTGGAACCGGTGAAGATCCTGAAGGGGAAAAAAAACCCACAGATGGTCAACCCGATGTAGAACCAAAAAAAATTATGAAGTCAAGAAGCACCTTGGTCATAATGACTCACTAGATCTCTGTGGATAATGACCCACAGCTTCTGTACAATGCTGACTGGCTGTAAGCAACCTGCTGAATCCATTCTTAATATCCCGGAGGGGTTTCACTGAGGGATCTATGCCAGTAGCGTACCTGTCCACAGCCACCACCACGCTCTGTGAGCTGGTCTCCCCGATGGACTCTTGAATGCTGGCTATTTGCTTGCGGTCCACGGTCCCACTGACTGTACCACGAAGAGCAGAAAGTGAGAACGCGAGCATGCTGCCATCATCAGTATTCCATTCAGCAGCCAATCACAGCCAGCGGAGTGGGCAATTATGCGTCTGAAGTGGCTGCTTTAACAAACACAGGAGTACCCTTGAAACGTTCTTGGTTTGTAAGATTAGAAAAGCAGTTTGTGGAGAATAAAATAGCACGTTTCAGGGCGTCCAATAGACTCACCCAAGCCCAGGTACTCGTCGGACGTCTGCTCCTTGGTCCCGGTGACGATGCCCTCCTTACCCCTGACCGTCCCTGAGATGTAGCGTGCCTTCACACCCGTGCCGATGAGTTGGGCCAGTTCCAGCTGGCTGATGCACTTGAGGATCTGCAGGGTGGGCAAAGCAGAAGGAACCTCGCTGGCTGTGTCACACCCTCCTGTGCACTCTTACCGGATGGGACGTTACTGTTCTCCAAGATCATTCTGCTCTACATTATGTTTCAAACTTCCATTACTACTGTCTGCAGAAATGCGGTCAAACACCCTAGGAAAACATCGAGATAAAGCGCCCTGTGAGCTTCACCCACCAGCAAACCCACCTCAGCTACAGGGCGCCCTGTGACTGTCACTCATCAGTAAACCCACCTCAGCTACAGGGCACCCTGTGAGTGTCACCCACCAGCAAACCCACCTCAGCTACAAGGCGCCCTGTGTCACCCACCAGCAAACCCACCTCAGCTACAGGGCGCCCTGTGAGCTTCACGCACCAACAAGCGAACTCACCTCATGCCAGGAATTGCCCAAGTAGTTACCATCCGTCTGGGCCACGGTGATCAGGGTCTTGATGGTGTCGATGTTCTTCTGCTTCATCTCAGTGATGCCCGAGCTGGCTGTCAGCAGGGTGAACCGCGCCAGGGCCTGGACGTAGGCATCACGCTCCAGCTGCCAAACAGTCGGGAGAGCGGAGTCAGGAAAGGCTTCTTAAATGGGACGTTCTAACCACACCAATGGCTCAAACATGGTAACACTGATCATTTACTGCACAACCAGGGTCATGGTTACTGCGGTCAATAGATACAGTCAATACAGTTTAAGATTCAATCCTTTTAGAACATTAACACACTGAAAGCCTAACAGTCACGTGTTAAAGAAGTTTACATAATGCAACAATCTTTAGAGTATGTTAAACTTGGGACACGTCTTTCATTCTGATTTGCCTGGAAGATGGATATTCAGGGCCACCCTACCTGGATAGCAAAGATGCAGGCTATCCGGATGGCACAGCGGATTCCCTCCAGGCACAGGGAAGCGACCTCGGTGTCGTCACAGTCCTGCAGCCCCACACTGAATGCAGCCAAGAAGGGCGTCCATGCCAGCTGCAGGAAGAGCCAATGTGAGTCGCTGGCGGAGGCTTCCAATCAGGACCATGTGGGGAAACACTCTCGCATGAGGCTAACAGCAGTGTTGGCATGCTTTCAATGCAGCTAAAAGTAGGTGTTGTGATCACCAGATAAAAGTGACTTGCGTGATGTAATATGCTTTTAATTTCTCCTATTAAAACATCCAAATAAAAAGCGACACAATATTATTACTACTGATAATGCTAAATGACAACATCGGGTAACAGCTAATGCTGTACAGGCACAGGGCGATGTCTCGTCTTGAATACAAACCCAAGATGACTCAGGAGTGTGGCTTAATATAGACCTGCTTTGCAGTGGAAGTAAAGCCTACTTTAAACATGGATCTAGAGTGATTTGGGGTATGGAGCCTCACCTTAAACATAGATCAATGGATCATAGAGACAGGGTTTTAACTTTAAACATGGGCCTGAAGTGATCAAGAGGGTTTGGCCTAAACATTAAACATGGACCTGAAATGATCAGGAGGGCGGGGCCTTAACATTAAACATGGACCTGAAATGATCAGGAGGGCGGGGCCTTAACTTTAAACATGGACCTGAAGCAATCAGGAGGGTGGGGCCTTAACATTAAACATGGACTGGAAGTGATCAGGGGGGCGGGGCCTTAACTTTAAAGATGGGCAGGAAGTGATCGAGAGGGTGGGGTCTTACCTTAAACATCGGCCTGACATGCTCCAAGTGGGTAGCACTGGTGAAGGGTGCCTGCACGTGGCTCACAGCCTCCATCAGGGCCTTAGCCGTCTTGGCCATCTGCTCCATCTCCAGATTGTAGAGGAGCCGCCTCTGCTTTTCACTAGCCACGCCTACAGGGGAGCCAATGACAGCGTGATACCACACACAGGTGAGCCAATGACAGGGAGACACCACACATACACCCCGCCCTACACCACACCTGTACACAAACACACCTGTTCAAATGAGGATAGAACACTACAAAACACAGTAAATGATAGTGAAAAAGCTTGAGGGCCATTTTTATTTAAGAACCGGCTCGCTGCACTGTTGATGGTGCTGATGCACTCACTCTGCTTGTTAGATTTAATAGTTAACTCCTTTGTCTCCTTCATGGAAATCTTCTTGCCAGCGATTTCATCGTAAATGGCAGAGAGGTATTCCTCAGGTAAATCCTTGCTGTCATTGATGCCCCTATTCATCTTAATGTACTGCTCTTTAGTCATCTTATTCTTCACCTGCAAGCAAAGGAAAAAGGACCTTATTAACCCTAGTCTGTGTGCCTAATGTGTCTTTTTGAGCTGCCCCCCCCCCCGCTACACAATTCCGTTTATTGTTATAACAGGGCGGTGCTACGTATGTGTGACTGCAACTATGTGTGGTTTTACTTTTGGATGCCCGGTCTCGAGTCCTGAATCAGGGTTCGACTGTTTACGCTGTCTACACCGCATGTGAATAATTACACCGATACATGATCCCGTTCCGAGAAATCAGACACGCTCCCCACTGACCCACCTGCGGACTGTGAAGATCTGTCGTCAGCATGATGATGGAGTAAGCCAGGACATAGGCCGTGTCCGCGCTGGCGAACAGAGTTTGCCTGTCGGGAAGGAGATTGAGTTGAGCTCTACAGACCACAACCGAGGAATGAGCAAAATCCCAATCGAGAAACCCTTGACCGAGAGGCCCTTGCAGAGGGTGGAACACCGACCCTTGGTTGCACTCCAAATATCTAGCAGCAAATTTCTCCATGAGACGGTCGATCTTCTGTGCCTCCCCCGGGAGGCGAAAGCCCTCCAGGAACATCCGCAGGGCTGAGACGAAGTCCTTGCCTTGGAAGTCCATTTGGTCGACATACGCGTACATCACCTCTTTGTTAAAGCGATCATTGTCCCCTAGGAACTCGCCTACCTGAGTCTGAGAGCCAAGAAAAAATTAAGTAAAAACTAGTTTCTAGCTCCACCACACCATGAAAGACAAGCTAAAAATTTGCTATGTGTGGTCTGAGTGTAAGGGTCTGAAGGTCTTACAGAGTCTAGCCTTTCCTCCTGATGCAGAAACTGGGCAATGTCCTCTGAAGTGGCTCCCAGCATGCCCTGCTCCTGCAGGTACTGAATGCCCCTCTTTGGTTTCTTGTTGAACCTGTGTGAGATGAAGAAGAGGAAGACTTGGCTATCAGAGCATTCATGACAAATTATAACCCCCGGAGATGCTGAGGGTGGGACGTGGGACTCACAGGTCAATGCCTTGCTCGATGATCTCCTTCTGCTGCTTGAGGACCTCGAACTGCTCGGGGTTGTCCGTGCCGGACATCTGCGTGCTGTAACTGCCGATCCCCGAGGAAGCCGTCGAGTCCAGGGAGTTGATGCTCCCATAGCGGTGCATGGTCTCCGAGGGCTTTGTTTCTGTGCTCTCCTGCTCAGATGGCCTCTCCTGGCCTGGAGGTGCAAACCCACGGACAACAGAAGAGGTGGCAGGCTGTGTCAAACCTCCAGTGCCGCAGCGCTCAACATGGTCACATGTTCCCTGGAGCCCTGAAGCGGTGCCCCTCCCCACACAGTATCACACTTAGTGCCATAGGGCCACACTGTGCAGGGCCACGGCCCTGCGCACGGCCAGTCCACGCCCTGGGCAGTTCCATTTTAAAGGAACGAATGGGGAGGTCAGGAAGAGGTACACAGTTTGCCCAATACTTGAATAGCATGCTAACAGTAGACAGCATGGTACTTTTTCAAGGTGCTGAAGGGATACAGAGACAGAGGTAAAATATCTAGGAAGCTACACATATAAAGCATCAAAAAGCAAAAAAGAGGCACTGACAGCTCCTGCAACTCAACATCGACCCGGAGCCATCTCAGACCCATCACCAAGCAAAACGATTCTTAACTATGGTCTCTACGGTAACAGTCTCTATCCACAGCACGTTAGCATTACCTGGTTTTCCTGCAGAAGTCAAACCAGGAAGCAAGTGGACAGTGGACAATGAGGGAACAGAATTAAAGGCAGTGGGAGGCTGGCTAACCCTGGGAGAGGAGTTCTAATGGCACAGCCTCGAGTAATATCTGTCAGTACTGATCAAAGGGTCTGTAGACAGCAGTGAAAGAGTGCAGACAATACTGAAGGAAGGATCTGCCACAGCAGTGAGGGAGTACAGTTAGTACTGAGGGAAGGGTCTGTGTCAGCGGTGAGAGCACAGTCAGAACTGACGAGAGGTTCTGTAGTCAGCAGTGAAAGAGCACAGTCAGTAACGAAGGAAGGGTCTGCAGTCAGCAGAGAGCACAGTCAGTACTGAAGGAAGGGTCTACAGTCAGCAGTGAGAGCACAGTCAGTACTGAAGGAAGGGTCTGCAGTCAGCAGTGAAAGAGCACAGTCAGTACTGAAGGAAGGGTCCGCAGTCAGCAGTGAAAGAGCACAGTCAGTACTGAAGGAAGGGTCTGCAGTCAGCAGTGAAAGAGCACAGTCAACACTGAAGGAAGAGTCTGCAATCAGCAGTGACAGAGCACAGTCAGTACTGACGAGAGGTTCTGTAGTCAGCAGGGAAGGAGCACAGTCAGTACCAAAGGAAGGGTCTGCAGTCAGCAGTGAAAAAGCACAGTCAGTACCAAAGGAAGGGTCTGCAGTCAGCAGTGAGAGAGAGCAGTCATTAATGAATTAGACCTGAAGAGGAAATTAGAGGCTCTGGACTATAGCCTCTAGCTGACTAGGTCCTCTGAAGCTTCATGTAAATTAGCCCAGACGTCCTGGAGCTTAGAGTTCTGCCGACGTACATAGAGGTTCGGCAAATATAACGAAACCTATTGAGACAGGAAGGGTCCTCTTCAATGAACAAACACAAAAGATGCATTCATGTTTGGCTTTTAAAAATTCCATTTCACGCTGACCTTGAAGGAGCATGCCAGTGTCTGTGTTCAGGCAGATAGGCCAAGGAGGAGCCTTACCGAGGCTGGTCTGAGAGTTGGGGTTGACGTACTGGTCCTTACTCCACTCCACCATGCACTTAAGGATAGACACCAGGCACTCCAGACCCTTCTTCCGCAGACTGAGCTCCTGAGTCACAAGGTGGCACTCTCGTTCACATATACAGACAGCTGGGGGAAGTTTACTGTAGATCAAGGGTGTCAAACTCCAGTCCTGGAGGGCCGAAGCCCTGCACACTTTTGGGTTTACTCTCATTTAACACACCTGATTTAACTCTTTGCAACTCATTGTGCTAATTACCACACAGCTCTTCAGGTCAATAATGTGTGGTGGAACAGGGAAAGAAGCTATACAGGACTCTGGCCCTCCAGGACTGGAGTTTGACACCCCTGCTATAGATCCATTTTAACTATACAAATTGTGTTTATCTGTGCTCTGCAGACTATTCAAGTCCTCCACACCAAACTCACTCATCCAAGTCTTTATAGACCTTACTTTGTGCACTGGTGCGCAGTCATGTTGGAACAGTAGGGGGCCATCCCAAACTGTTCCCACAAAGTTGGGGGCATGAAATTATCCAAAATGGCTTTGTATGCTGAAGCATTAAGAGTTCCTTTCACTGCAACTAAGGGGCCAAGGCCAACCCCTGAAAAACAACCACACACCATAGTCCCCCCTCCACCAAGGCTTGGATGCAGCTGCTCGGCCATGGAAAACCAGTCCATGAAGCTATACACACTGTTCTTGAGCTACTCTGAAGGCCACACTAAGTTTGGAGGTCTGTAGCTATTGACTCTGCAGAAAATTGCCAACTTCTGCACACTGTGCACCTCAGCATGCACTGTCCCCGCTGTGTGATGTTACATGGCCTCCCACTTCATGGCTGAGTCACTGTTGTTCTCAGTTGCTTACACTTTGTTATAATACCACTAGCAGTTGACAGTGGAATATTTAGTAGTGAGGAAATTTCACGAATATACTCGTTTCACAGGTGGCATCTTAACATGGTACCACACTTAAATTCACTGAGCTCCTGAGAGCAACCTGTTCTTTCACAAATGTTTGCAGAAGCAGTCTGCATGCCTAGGTGCTTGATTTCATACACCTGTGGCCATGGAAGTAACTGGAACACCTGAATTCAATGATTTATGGGGTGTCCCAGTACTTTTGGAAATATAGTATTATTAGTATATTATGTATTTGAATCCATAGTTACTCTTATAGCAGTTATCAGTCACTTCTGAGTATGTCCTCAAGATAGACAGGGCATGTACCTCACATGAGTAGTGGAGGTATAATGTGAGATGGTGTAATGGTCCAACCTGGACAGCAGTTATCCCCAGCTCGTGTCCGGCTCGGCCCTGCGCGATCTTCGAGAGGTCGTTCACCAATCTTTCAAATATGTTAGCAGCATTCAGGTCACAGTCGTAGTTCACATAAATGTCGACCACACTCTGGGCATCTACCAAAAGAGACAGAGAGACAGAGGTCAGAAAGATGGAAAACACAGGCTGACAGATGGAGGGCGCAGGGCAGCTTTCAATGAGATCTCGAAGATGTCCTTCTCACTCACCCGCACATATTCTGGTCAGAGTCTGAATGACCATCCACTTGTGGTCAAAGGAACTAGTGGAGGTCTCCAGAATGTACAGAAAGATCTCCTTGAAAAACACCTATAGTAATTCAATGTAAATGGGCGGAGAGAGAGAATTATTATCATCACATATATAAGCAATGGACTTTCACAAAACATCAAACTAGTCTTTACAATCAATGACAGCTATTATAATGGAATTATCTTACGATGAAGCTCAGATTTACATTCACATTTTATACAAGCTAACGATCCACAAGGAAATGTGAAACTACATTTCGGTACTGAAACTAAAAACACAAATCTAGCCACAAAAAGCAGAGCCACCTCAATCTGCATCTTCAGGTGGGTCTTGAAGTTGGACAGCAGCGTAAGGAAGATTGAGAGAGAGAGCTCGAAGACTTCCGGGACGGAGGAGACGCCGTTCTTGGACAGCGCCACGCACAGGTACTGCTTGATGGCGTTGATGAACATCTCATTGGTCTTGAAGATGGGGCCTGCATTCTGCAGGATGGACAGGAGCAGCTGGAGGGACAGGACCTTCGAGCGGAGCTCGTGAGACCTGGAGGGCAGGAGGACCCAGAAAGTGTGATCAGGAGGGAACTACGTCCTGCTGCCCATACTATCATGATGAGAAAGTAGTCAGTCAGGGAGTTAAGGCTGCTATAGCTATTATTCGGGTGTGTTAAGGAAGATGAGGCCTACCCAGATTGAACAGCACTATGTTTAGCTCACCAATGCACACAGATCCCTCACAGCCAGAGCCTGGGAGGCCAGGGAGGCTGATCTATTCATGCTAATAGTCTGAGCCAGTAAACGGTCTCTGGGAAGACACAGTCAGCAAATTAGCTCATGCAAGCTCAGGAGCAGCTTGGGCCAAATAGCAGGAGTGTGTCCATCTCTTCTGAGAGACCCGTGCATGGATATTGTCACACGGCGCTTCAGAGGCTTTTTTGAGGTTAACAGGTTAAGCAGCTCCCCGGAGACCAGGGTTTGGCATTGGGACAGTGGCACCCCAGAAAACCAGAGGGAACGCCGTTTACTTTGGATCGGGCGGGCCATCTGAGAGAGGCTTCATGGACAGCTTGCAGAGGGACCGGAAAACCAGGAAGGCATCCTTCTGCAGGATGTGGGAGAACTTAGCACCAGGTGAGGGGCCGCTGGCAGCACCGGATTCCTGAGGACCAAAAGTGTTTTATAGTTTTGTTTTTTGTAGTTTGTTAAGAATGTATCCAGAATTATAAAAATAGTGATTACCACCCAATGAGAGGGCTGGATCCGTGTGCAAAGCAACAGTGTGGAATGGCGTACCTGAGTGTCAGTGGAGGAGACAGACAGCCTGTCGTCGGGCAGGGATGGGGTGAAGCTGGCCGAGATAGGCGTGCCGGGGATGCCATTGGCGTGGACGATATCACTGTCGCTCCCCAGCCCCGGCTCCTCCTCCAGGGAGTTAGGAGTCCCCCCCACGCTCTCTGTGCCGTCTGCGTTCTCCCTGGAGTCTGCCAGTGAGGAGATGCCTTCATTTAAGATAAACATCTTCCATGTAGCCATCATCATCATCAGTCTGCCACACCCCCAGCAGACTGCGCTCACATTACCTCCACAGCCTGCCAAAAACCTTCAACCATGAGACAAACAACTCAGGGGCCTGAGAGATCAGCAGCACGGGATGCTGGGAAATCCCGGCTTGGCCTTCCGTCACAGCTGTCGCCTGGCTCTGCTCTGGTGAAGACGGCCAGCAGGGATTTCACCGGTGCACACAGCAGGCCAACGGGATGGGACATCCGAACCCCGGTGACGTACCTGCAGTGACTGTGCTGACCACCTCCTGCAAGATGCTCTGCACAATCTCCTGAGCTTTCTCCTCATAGCTGGCGGCCTCGTCCTCGTCCACACCGTCCACGTCTCGCTTCGACAGGCCTGTGTGTCGTGTGCCCGAAGTAAAGGACGTCATTGTCAAGCAGGTCGGCTGGGTGGGCTCTGAGGGCGTAGCCCCACTTGACCCCTCTCTATCTAAAAGGGCTCCACACGGCCGCTCCAGAGCCAAAAGCCCACCTGCTGTTCTGGACCCTGTGCCCTCACCCACCGCCATCATGCCCTCACCTCAGGAAGGCACCATCTGGAGCCTGTTCCATTAGCTTACTGCTCACATCGATCACATTAAACCCCCCGCGCCTGTCTGCATCACTCCATAAGGATTTCCAGCGCAGGCAGGAGCCGACAGCTTCGCGAGAGACATGCTCACCACTCGTCAGCACTGATCCCTCAGTGATGGCTAGCACATGTACAACAGACCCTCCTACAGTAGACTGTACAGTCACTCTAGCCTCTACTATGCGAGAAAGACCATCTGTGTGGCGGATGTGAGGACAAACAGTACAACTGAATGGAGGGGGACGGGCCAATGAGGATCTGGGGCGTGGCAGTGTAAGTTAGAAGGTGTAGGGTGCATTCAACATGGGCTTAGGTCTGTCTACAGCTGATGTGACGTAGCACGAGATCTGCCCACGGCTGCAGGGGTGAAGAATAAACTGACTGGCGTCAAGTCGGACAACTTTCACTGCTCCTAGTGCGCGAGAGCTGACTGGAGTGGGCGAGCTCACTGTGTTGCCGTTCTTACTGTCATATGTTCGAAGTACAGAGTACAATGCAATTCTTGCTTAAATGTCTTCTTCACAGACTAGACAATTAGACAAATAAAGCAGCGCAACATTACAGTAACTAACAATAAATTAACAACCAACAACAACTAACATGTAAAGCTGTGTCGTCACGGAGACGGTTTCCAGTTTGTGCAGCCGGGCGAGAGGTACTGCAGGATCTTTATGAAGTCGTCTCATGAGATTTTTGTACCATGTGACATGGTGACGCGTATGTGTGTGGGTGGGGCAGTGTGCGTTTGGGGGAGTGGCATGGCTGCTGTGGGTGGGGCAGTGTGAGTTTGGGGGAGTGGCATGGCTGCTGTGGGTGGGGCAGTGTGCATTTGGGGGAGTGGCATGGCTGCTGTGGGTGGGGGCAGTGCGAGTTTGGGGTGTGGCCTGTCAGCTGTGGGTGGGGCCAGTTAATAGGGCAAAACCTGAGGCATACAAAGCCAAACTCACTCTCTGCGGCAGCGGTGGCTTGGTCAGCCTCAGTCTGCTCATTCTCCTCGCCGCAGAACTCGGCCCCATTCTCGGGCTCGGCATCTTCGTGGGTGGGGCCCCCGTCGGCCTTGTCGGCCGGTCCGATGCCGGGCTGCTCCTTATGACCGACGGGGGACTGCTGCAGGTGCTGCTGCCGATGGCGCTCTTTCTCCAGATGCTTGGCCTCCTGGAGCTGGGATACGGACACACACACAAGACCAACACAGAGTCATGCTGGCCCGCATGCATGTCAGAGCGGACACAGCGCTGGCGGAGGCCTGGGGCATCTGCTCGGGCCTCTGCTCCCTCCCGGCACATGACGTCAGACATCAGCGTTAGCACAGAGCTAAACAGTTAATATCACCACATGCTTCAGGCGCCAACTTTGCGCAGGCTAGGAAGCGGACAGCCGATACTTCATTCCTGCTAAGGATACCTCAGGCCCCACCGGGCCTTTGGATCAGCTCGGCTCGGTTCAGAGACACCAGAGACACCTGCTACAAGAGTTTTAGATTCTGTCCAAAGGGTCACATCATGCAGCCATTCAGCTAATGTGTACGCTGTAAAAAAATGGTTTTAAACTGTTAAACACACATTTATCCAGAGAAAATTAAAAAGAAATATAGCTTCAGGCTAAGGTACCACCTTTACAAGCATGGGGCTTTATTTGATTAAGATTTCAGTTACTTGAAATGTCTCCTCTATGAACTAGTTCTGGGATTTGTAATTAACAGGCAAAAAGAAAAGACCCCCCCCCACCTCCATCCCTGTGGTGATGTACTGGCCACCTGCAGGCTGGCTTTCTATCTGGTAGAGGGCTTAGATACCCCTTTCCCACTGCAAAGGTGCCGGTGCTGTTCCAGTGCCGAACCCAAATGTGGAACCAGTGCCACGTTTTTCCACAGAAAAAAAAAATGGCGCCGGTGCTGCAAAATCGGCTTGGAACCGGCACCAAACCTCTGCTGGTCTGGCTAAAGCACCCGTGTCGTCATGAGAGGTGGGCACCATTGCTGCACTGTGAGGTGGGCGTGGTTTGTGACGTGGGCGCACTGTTGTCACCCAGTTCCCACTGGCCTCTCAAGTCTGTGGAAATGCAGGACGGCTCCTGCTGGTGCCCAACTTCAGCACCGACCGAGCACCAGCCCCAGGGCGAGCACTGGCACCAGTGGAGTGGAAAAGGGGCAATACAGTGACACCTATTGAGCACCAACAGGGCTGCAGCTAGAATCACTTCACCTCAAAGAGTAAGGAATCACTAAATAAATCTGGCAGGCTGAGGAAGGAAAACTAGGAGGAAATAAGAAGAAAATGGAGAAAAACAAAGATCACAGAGCGAAGCACCTCTGTCAGCCTCTGCATGGGATTCCTGGCCTTAAGGTCAGCTTGGCGTTTCTTTGGGGAGGTGAGACCAGTCGAAATGGAAATGGTACGAAGATTTCATACCAAAACAGGCATGCAGCGGCGCTGGCGAGCAAGCTCAGGAAACAAGCCTCAATGCGGCGACCGTCCTAAAGGCTTCTTATGCACATTGCACACGTATACACATGTGTGTGTCATGTACATTTGAGAGCGGGAGAGCGGGAGAGCGACATAAACAGTGCAGGGAGTAGGGGCAGGACAAGGAGAGTCACAGAACAACATATTATAAGTGTCACATACATAAAAACATCACACGCACTGTGCAGAACATGTCACCACGACACATCTCGGCACATACAGCAAACAGGCTAAAGCAGAACTGGAGGGAAACAGCGAGCAAGTGTAAATAAAAAAATAAGGAGGAGAGGGTGCGAGCAAGCAGGGGCCAAAGCATAACCCACCGTCACTGACAGGGGGCGCTCACACACACAGACCAGACACTGACAGGGGACAGCTCACACTCACACACACACACACAGGTTTGTAATTCTATCTTTGTGGGGACTGTCCATTCATTTCTATGGGGAAAACTCTGATCCCAGCATGACCTTAACCCCTACCCAGCTCTAATCTTAACCATGAGTTTCCGATTGCAGTCACAGATCTTTGTGAGGACCTGTAAAATGGTCCCCACGATGTCAAAATACCAGGTTATCACACACACACACACACACACACCAGACACTTACAGGGAACGGCCCAAACACACACTCAGACTACAGACACTGACAGGGGACGGCCCAAACACACACTCAGACTACAGACACTGACAGGGGATAGTCCAAACACACACTCAGATTGCAGACACTGATAGGGGAAGGCCCAAACGCACACTCAGACTACAGACACTGAGAGGGGACGGCCCAAACATGCACTCAGACAACTCATTTCTATGGGGGAAAACTCTGATCCCAGCATGACCTTAACCCCTACCCAGCTCTAATCTTAACCATGAGTTTGCAATTGCAGTCACAGATCTTTGTGAGGACCTGTAAAATGGTCCCCACAATGTCAAAATACCAGGTTATCACACACACACACACACATACACACACACACAAACACACACACCAGACACTGACAGGGGACGGCCTAAACACACACTCAGACTACAGACACTTACAGGGGATAGTCCAAACATACACTCAGACTGCAGACACTGACAGGGGACAGCTCACACACACACGCACACACACATCAGACACTGACAGGGAACAGCTCAAACACACACTCAGACTGCAGACACTGACAGGGGACGGCCCAAACATACACTAAGACTGCAGACACTGACAGGGGACAGCCCAAACATACACTCAGACTACAGACACTAACAGGGGATAGTCCAAACACACACTCAGACTGCAGACACTGACAGGGGACGGCTCAAACATACACTCAGACTGCAGACACTGACAGGGGACGGCCCAAACATACACTCAGACTACAGACACTGACAGGGGACGGCCCAAACATACACTCAGACTGCAGACACTGACAGGGGATGGCCCAAACACACACTCAGACTGCAGACACTGACAGGGGACAGCTCACACACACACACACACACACACACAAACACAAACACCAGACACTGACAGGGGACGGCCCAAACATACACTCAGACTACAGACACTGACAGGGGACGGCCCAAACATACACTCAGACTACAGACACTAACGGGATAGTCCAAACACACACTCAGATTGCAGACACTGATAGGGGAAGGCCCAAACGCACACTCAGACTACAGACACTGAGAGGGGACGGCCCAAACACACTCAGACTACAGACACTGACAGGCGAAGGCCCAAACACGCATACACAGACTACAGACACTGACAGGGGAATGTCCAAACACACACTCAGACACTGACAGGGGACACACTCAGACACTGACAGGGGACGGCCCAAACACACACTCAGACACTGACAGGGGATTACCCAAACACACACTCAGACACTGACAGGGGACGGCCTAAACACACACTCAGACTACAGACACTTACAGGGGATAGTCCAAACATACACTCA
>JAODKM010000032.1:18964152-18982694 GCA_026780845.1 Petrocephalus sullivani
GACAGGGGATTGCCCAAACACACACTCAGACACTGACAGGGGAATGCCCAAACACACACTCAGACACTGACAGGGGAATGCCCAAACACACACTCAGACACTGACAGGGGACGGCCCAAACACACACTCAGACACTGACAGGGGAATGCCCAAACACACACTCAGACCACATACAGCGACGCGGAAGCCAAGCTGCACACTGAGGATTCCGGGACAAGCAGTTCAGACAGCCCAGCCTGCTCACTTTACCTGCCGTTCGCGCTTTCTGGAGGCCAAAGACCAACTTATCTTGTGATTTGTAAGCTATATTTCAGGGAGGGGGGAGAAGTGGCAATTAAAAAACGACCGACACTCTGCTCCTCCTGCACGGCCGCTGCGCTGCCTCCGCCGCCTCCACTCACCGCCTGGTTCTCCATGCGGGCGAAGATGACATTCAGCATCTGCGTGAGGGTCGCTTTGGCCGTCGTCTGGTTGATGAGGTTCTTGCTAGCCAGGTAGATGTTGTAACACGTCCGCACTGCCTGCAGAACCGTTCCCTCGTGGATCTCGATCTGCTGTGAGGTCACGGCGGTGAGCAGGGCCTGGGAGAAAAGGTGGGGGGAGTTAATCAGCCCAGTTACTACTGGAATGTGTTAAACTTGAGACTGGATGTCAGCAAAACAAAGTTGTTTTATGTTTTTGCATTACTGTACTACATTACTGTAACAACCTGTCACTTTTTATACATTTAAATATGCTCCAACTTTGATATGACAATTAGAAAGGTCCGGAAAACGAAACCCAAGGCCAACCTTGATGATCTGCAGCTGGACGCCCTCGTCGGTCTGGGGGCCCTGGAAGCAGCCGCAGATGGTCTCGATGATGCGGTCGATGAGCTTTTTCCCGGGGGCGGTGCTGTCTGGCGTGCTGCCTGTCAGGTGTCCGTAGGCAATGAGTTTCTGTAAGCAAGTAGCACAGCGCAGGTTAGTAGCGCAGTAACTCAGGTTAGTGCCCGCATCCAGAAGGTTGTTGGTCTGCATCAGCAGAATAGTAATATCATTGTTGGGCCCTTGAGCAAGGCCCCCAAAAACTAGCCCAGGGGTTCGGGATACATGCTTCACCCTGTGCCAGACCCCAGTTTTATTGCCACTTGTATGTCTGTGCTCATGTCTAATAGGAGAGCAAGCTGGGACATGGAGAATTTCATTTTAATTTCTACCTGTATATTGACAGTGAAAGCAATCTACTCTTTTATGTATGGACCAAGCTCTCCACGTAAGGACAGGAGATGCAGGAGTGTGGAAGGGCTTGCCTCTGCACCCTCTGATAGACCTGGGCCACCCCCGCAACAGGCGGTTAGGTGAGGGGGAGCAGAGAGGAGGTGGCAGAGCGGCTGACCTGTAGACAGTCCAGGGAGGTGCTGACGATGCGGGGGCATTTCGACTGGCACGCCAACTCAAATGGCAGGAAGTACTTATCCGCTTCGATGAAGTTGGCCTTGGATTTGACAGGAGGCAAGGTGCTGGATCCGGCTTTGCTGTCCCCTGGGGGCGGGCTGTACAGGCGAGCAGACAGACAGGCAGACAGATCCTCCATTAAGCACAGCGAAACAGATGCTGGCTGACAGAGTAAGAGGCCATGTTCATCTACATCAGGGATGAAGTTATGGGTTATGGGGAGTGCGGTGAATGTGCCCCATGAAGCTGATGTCAGCGAGCAGAGTGACGAGCGCACGCATGCACGCGCACACGCACACACACACAGATGCACATATGCATATACACACACAGCTGGCTGAGGAGTAACTGAGACCAGCAACTGCCCTCCTCACCAGCACTATAATGAAATCAGACGTCTGAGGGATTATGGTGGTCAGGCCTTGCTGGGGTTAGTCCAGGGTAACAGGGACAGTCTCTGGGGGCGGGGGGACGTAATGTTAGGAGTATCACATCTAAAGGAAATGAAAATGTGGAGAGATGCTAGGGGCTCAGATTCGAGAGGGCGACACAGACACCGCAGTGCTGGGGGGGCCCAGCCCGGCGCGATGCCTCACTTTGCTCTGAAACTGGACTTGAATCGCTTTCCTCTTGTTTTCTTGTTTTCAGATGGGCCACTGTCAGATAAAACTTGAATAGGTGCAGACAGTGACGTGAAATATGAAGAATGTGGGGTTTCGGGTTTTTAGCAGGTGGCCTGGAAGGTAGTGGAGGAGGGTGTGGGGAGCGGGGCGGGGGTGCCTATCTTAAATAGTGAGGCCATGAGAAGGGTGATACTAGAGGAGGACAGAAGGCCTGCTGGAGACAGCCATGAGCACAAACCAAGCCCATGCCCCAAGACACAGGTACGAGGCATTGGACGTCAACCAAGGAAACCAGACAGCATCAAGCCAATCACACGCAGTTGACAGCGTGTAAACGGAAACACCCAGAATGTCACAACTCACCTTAGTTTCTCTGTCTCTTCTTTGATTTCCTCTGAAAAAGAAAAAAGAGGACAGAGTGTGATGGAAATGCTTGACAGGAAACAGCCACAGGCGGAGAGGACATCTCCAGGATCTCTTTGGGTTTTCAGCTCTCTGCTTTACATGCTGACTCTGCCCCTTCCGCTGATCCTGTGGCACACTGCTTGGCCTCCAGTGAAGCTCTTGCTGACACGCTGTCCCATCTCAGAGCCACACCGCCATGTTTACAAGTCTGGTCACTTTTGTTTACAGTGACAAGATGCTGCTGCTAGTTGACTTCACCAGCAAAAGAAGTGAAAGAGTAGCCGGTTTAAGTCACACAAATACAAGGTGGAAGGGTTGCCAGCTCAGGTTCACGAGCAGAGGCAGAGAAGCATCAGCACAGGAAATCACTGAGAGAGGCACAGACAGAGGCAGAGAAAGAGAGAGAAAGGCAAGGGCGGAGGCAGACAGAGAGGCAAGAGCACAGAAAATGACAGAGGGGCAGAGAGAGAGGCACGGGCAGAGAGGGGGAGAGGTTTGGGCACAGAAAATGATGGAGAGGCACAGAGGCAATGTCAGAGGCAGAGAAAGAGAGGCACAGACAGAAGCAGAGAGAGCTTCTTGCTCTGGGAAAAGTCAAGTAAAGAGTGGAAAGTGTAAATTAATAAAGCAAAGCCAGCAGGGGGCTAGGAACAGAGCAGACTTTAATCAAATGTGTGAACTGCTGAACGAGGCCACTGGCAAGAAGTCACTTGCCTCAGAAACCTCCTTAGCAGCAAGAGGGGCGACAGCCCGGCATGGTCACCCCCCCAACCCTAACTCCCCCCCCCCCCCCGAGTCCAAGGTGCCCACACCTTCACAGTCAAGACGTGCCCCACTTCTGTAATGAATGAAGGTGAGTTTTGTGTGGTTCCGGCACAGGTGACAAACTTGATACATTTTTGTTACGCAGCAATTCAGGCACCATGGTACTGAGCTGCCCTACCGGCTACCAGGCCTGACAGACAGGTACTGGGTGCCATGGTAACGCCAGCATTCCATTCCTACTCCCAGGCTGCTCGGTGCTGCACTCCCTTGCGTGGGAGCCAGGGGTCTGGCAGAGTATTTCACAGTGCAGTCAGCCGCAGGTCCGCAGCTGACCCCAGAACAGTCTGCTGAGAAACCTACTCACCACACTGGTCCACTATTCCCTGGAGATTTTCCAATATCAGGCTTCAGAGAGTTGATGAGACAGGAATCGACCAAGCGCCCATAGGCTGGCAGTCAGCAGGTCTTAAATGCCTAATTTAAAACTGACTCCCCTAACAGAGAGCCTGCCGTAGATTGCCCTGTCCTTGGTCCCTCTCCTTAACTCGGTTGGCAGTTAAATCACAATACACACACTGTACTTCTACTCGAACTACAGCAGACGCACCGCATCACCCACACAGACAGACACCCAGGAGTGACTGTAAACGGGATCGGATTACACCGAGCCAGGCTACCCTGGCACGACACGGCCCAGTAAAGTGCACAGGTGAGTACAGTGACAGCCGTGTAAGCCCATCACTAAACTCGTCCTGGTGGGCACTGAGGTGCCAGATAGCCGAAGCCCCGGCACCCCCCCCCCTCCTGTTTGGGTGGGGGATCCTGACCCTGACGTCCCCTAAGTAGAGCCACAGAGCAGGAACTAAAACCATGTCAAAAGGATGACGTGATGCCTATTTGCTGAAGTATCTGCTGTCTCCTTCGGGTTTATCGGGTGGCACAGGAGCCTTTCCCTCGGCACCTCAGCCTCTGGTACACCTCCACTTATCTACCACGAATAAAACAATTAATGATGCAACAGAGAAAGTTGGTAAGATATCAGGCTGAAAAGTCCAGCCACCAAACCCAAGTCACTAAGTCAAAGTCAAGAAAAAGTATCTTTATTGTCATCTCAACTCTGCGATGCATGGGTCAGACACTAGGGCACACAGGAGATGCTTTAAGGGCGCATACAGAACTGCAAAATGTGAAAATAAACACAAAAGTTTTACATTTTACATGTCAACTTCACAAGCATGACGAACACTCAAGCCCTCTGCTCTCCGTCGCCTGCAGAAACCAGCACTGTAGGGCCCGCATCAGACCAAGTGCAGAAGTGGAGAAGCCTGGACTTCATAAAGACCATTAGGGCTGATTCCTAAAAATATCACGGCCTGTGCTCATTTTTGCCCCAAATGTGTGGAGCAAGCAGAAAGCGCACCACTGGTGGAGGACAGGGGTGTTCTGAAGAGGAAACCCATGGCAGGATTCTACAGAAGAGCAAACAACAAACCAAGGCAGTTCAAATGCAGAGCAGTGTTCACGACTCCTGACAGCGGTGTTTGGTTACCATTATAAATGATAAAACGATAACTCAGCAACCCAAAAGAGAAGAGCAGAGGACACAGGCAGCAATGTCAACTCATGAATTAATCAGCTTTCCTGAGTTTGATATGACATGAAAGGAGGGAACAGCATAGAACTCAACAACACAACACAACACAACTCAACCCAACACAAGAGAAGGGGAGAAACAGGATTGTGGAAATAGGCGGTGTATTGCACAGTGGGCTGGACCGCTATGCCTGTGATCGAAGGTTGCTGGTTCAAATCCCAGGGCTGGCAGAATTATGTCATTGTTGGCCCCCTGACTAAGATCTTTAACCCCCAAGTGCTCCAGGGACTGACTGACGCTACTTTCTCAATTTGACACCACTATGGATTTATGTAGTGTCTGCCAAATAAATAAACGGTCAGGATAGGATCCTTGCACGAGATGCGTAAACAAGACGAGCATCTTACAAAGTAAATTACTATATGGCATGACACCCTCCCTGACAGAACTGATGCTACAGGCCAGATTCAAGCTAAGAGCATGGAGATATTTGCAGAACAAGTGGTACAGTGAATCTTCATGGCCATGCGCTGCTGCACCACAAGACTGACAAGAGTGTACAAAACCAGTGTCGGTGTGTAATATTCTGATATGATATCAGCAACGTGTAAAACACAAACTGTTAAGACGAGAGGGAAGCAGACATTAGGCTCTAACGTCTGAGCATGTGACACGGATGTGACACCGCTTGATCAACAGCAAAGTACACAGGTTCTTCGCTGGGCCTCCACTGCTAAATGTCTAAACCTAACCGCAAACCTGCATTGGCATCATCACCAGCCTCTTAACAGCTAAATGAACACTGGCCTGTAAATCCCCCTGGGTGACTAGCTTGTAAACTCACAGCACACCTAAACAAAGGTCTCCCCAAAGCGCCAAGCTGAACTGCAGCCTTTTCCATGCAGCGGGAAGCGTTTCACACGTATCACAAGACAAGTCAAGATGCATATAACGTGACTAACCAGTCATAAATATGAACATGCAGGAGCCGTTTCAGCACCAGGGTGACTAATGGGGCTATGGAACCAAACAACTAGTCACAGCTTTGACCCAACCACTACAAGGATTCTGACAACGACATACAGACAGGTTCAGTCGACCCCCTGAAATGCCAGACACACGGAACATACCATTCTCAATGTTAAAATACTGCCACCGATCAATTAGACAATCACCACTGTCTACTTTGCATCACCAAGCCAATCAGAAAGTAACATCTCATATGAAGTTGCCGTTTCTCAGTTCAGATGAGGAAAAAAAACAATTGAATTGACAACAATGACAACAATGCATGTTAACCCAGCACCAAATCAATCAGTTATTTAAAGTAGCACAACACAGATGTGTTAGACTCTATAAACATTCCAAATAGAGATAGCATAATGAAGCAGTATGCAAACAGGACACAGAAGCCATCTCCAGATCAGCCAAGGAGAAGCCATACAAGACAACACAGCCCCAGCACGGAAGCACAGCCACTTCTGATGTAATCCCTGCATCTGCCCATCCTACCATACTTCCTGCCACAGGGACCTGACACAGAACAGCAGTGGCTCAGCAGGTTAAGAGACTGGGCCTATGATTGAAGGTCACTGGTTCAAATCCCGGGGTCAGCAGAGTGATTTGTCTTTGATAAAAGCATCCACTAAATAAATGAAATGTTTGGAAATTTATCTTAAAGAGGGGTGGGGGTGACCTAAACCAATGCCGCTTACTGAGAGATAGCCACCCTGCTTACATGAGCAGTATGCCTGGGATTACTGCCTAACAAACCAGTCTAACCAGCCACAGGCCAAAAGCAGGGTCGACACTACAGATTTCTCTCCAGGACATGCTCTTTATGGACCAACAGAGCTGTCCTGGTACTTTGCAGCAGCATGACAAACTGTAATTGCCTGCTTGCTGATCTTGGAACATAGGTACCAGGAACTAGCCAGCCCAGACTAACCAGTCCAGTGCTGGCTCTGGGACAGCAACCTTTCAGCAGCACTTGGACTCATCCCAAACTTACCAAAAGTAAGACCTGCTCAATGTGACATCCATTTGAAGAGTATATCACTTGTGAGGAATGCCAGGGAGCCCTCTGAGGCCGAACCATGACAGGACAGGTGCCGCCTCAAAATGAAGTTTTCAGATATGGGACATTATGGTCAGGATTTACATCCAAAGAGCAACACAGGCAGGGTCAACCTGCATCAAAACACCACCCTCCTGCTATGCCATGGTCCCACGCTGCTGTCAGAGTGTGTTGAGATGGAAGTTCAGGTGGTAAGCTACATGGGAGGTCTGTGGCAGTTGGGAGGGGTGCCAAGTTCAACGACATTGTGTGTGTCACCTGTCAGCTGACCAGTTAGTTGCTCTTTGCATAACTGGGCCATGATGAACCAGTAAAGAGCAAAATGGTCTGAAATGCTGGGCCTGGACTTTTGGAAACAAAGCTTCTCTTAACTGTGAGAGAGCCTGGGTTTCCACACCCAGAATTTAGAGAAAGTTAGAGAAAGCCAGAGAGACGCAGTGTGGGCACTGTGAGGGAGAAGAACGGCCCGCCAAAAGGAGGGCAGGAATATTCAATTCCCGTTTCCAGTCCCATTCACGGTTTTTAATTATTGCTTTAAAGAAATTAAGGTTTTACTTTGTTAACTTTCCCAACATGAGCAGTCAAGCATTATCATGTGCATCAGCTCGAGTGGGTGAAGGGCACAAACCCCACCCCTTATTGCAGAGGAATCCAGCTGGACACGTGAGTCCTGCTGTCTTCTTCCCTTTCATGTAGGAAGCCACAGGAGATTAAAGAAGAACTCGTCAAGCGAGAGGGGAACCGTCTGTCTGAGTGCAAAGATCACAAACATTAAACACATTCACCAGAATATTTAACATATTTCATTTACAGAGAGCATGAATTGACTGTTGCTACTGGGACAAGAAAGATTTCGCATTTAATTCCCATAAACAGAACAAAAACAAAACGATCCCCAGATGATGTCCTGGGGCAATAATTTTCAGAAGCAGTATCAGTTTGCCAATATACAGTAGTGAGCAGCTAACCTAAATTGAGTGGTTTTCATATGGCGATATGGGTCAAACCCAAACCTAAAATGATTGGAACACCTAATTCCACTTGTGCTCTTTTCAAAAGCTTGTAGGAAACACAGAGAGATCATACAGACTGTACTCATCCCCTAAACAGGACAACCCAGAGGAAACCCTCAAGAAACACGGAGAGATCATACAGACTGTACTCGTCCCCTAATCAGGAGAACCCAGAAGAAACCCTTAGAAACACAGAGAGATCATGCAGACAGTACTCGTCCCCTAAACAGGAGATCCTATAGTAAACCCCCAGGAAACAGAGGGAGATCATGCAGACTGTACTCATCAGCTAAACAGGAGAACCCAGAGGAAACCCTCAGGAAATACAGGGAGATCATGCAGACTGTACTCATCCCCTAAACAGGAGAACCCAGAGGAAACCCTCAGGAAACAGAGGGAGATCATGCAGACTGTACTCGTCCCCTAAACAGGAGAACCCAGAGGAAACCGAGATCATACAGACTGTACTCATTCCCTCTACAGCCTTACACACTGAGCCACCGTACTACCATGCAATGAGATAAGGCAGCAAAAAGTGTGTGTCCTCTTTGTTAACTATGACCCTCTTTATCTACATTTATTTATTTAGCAGACGCCAAATCAGTGTACAATTCAAAAAGCAGGGTCAGCTAGTCCTGGGAGCAATTGGGGTTAAAGGCCTTGCTTTGACATCACTTTGCTGAACCTGGATGAACAGGTGACCTTCTGATCATAGGTACACAGTCCTAACCCACAGAGTAACACACCGTCCAATCTATTATGATACAGATGAAGATCATGTCACGTTTAAGGAGCTGTCCAGCCAGAAATCCAAATACCTTTTTTCTTAAAAGTGTAATACCAAGTTATGTAAAGTCAGTTTTGTGTGAATTAGGAAGCTCTCAACACCATATCGGATGGGGAAGTGGAAAGAGTCTCCCGTTTGCTACAGTAATAACCCAAAGTACTACAGTAACAGCAACAGTAACTCAGGATCACTGTCTAATTACGTCATTTAATCAGTGCTCCCTTTATTACTCCCCAGTTACTAACGACAGAATCCTAACCCTCAAATCATTGGATAAAGATTCTATGATGATGAATGTTTTGACACAAAGCCATTACCGCAGAATAAACTTTTCTTCCACCCTAAACTTGTCATCCTTGGCTTAGGATTTACATGTCTCCAAGGTGCTGCTACTGAGATCACGTCCGAACGTTTGGGCTCCATGGGCTTGTTTCCCGCGTGACCCTAAAAACAGAGATTATACAGCAACCCCCCACCCCAACTCAGCAAGGGGACCCAAAACCCCACAAAAAACAACGGTGACAAAATCACGACTCAGGGCGCTTTTCTGTTGATACTCAGCATGGCAAATAAAAGTTAACTTCCCACTGATAACTGCTGAGAGACAGCACATTGAAAGGAGGCTACGAGAGATAAACCAAACGCAGAAGAAACAGCAGCAAACAAAGCGACAGACAAAAATGGCCGCTTGAAGGCGCAGGCAGGGTGTGGGTGGACATGAGCTTCCCCCGATCACAGCACCGTCCCTCATTTCCGAGGAGAGCGACCCAAACAAACAGCAGGGAAACAGAGTGAGCAAAAACGCAGTGCGGCCACGCTGCCTGTAAGAGCGCCTGGCGCGCCCAGCTGCAGCATCGACACTGCATACGGTGACCAGACGGGCGGCACAAGGACAGCCGGCAGAGAGCCGAGCCGGCAGAGGCCCTTCCAGACACCACCAGCATCTCATTACCGTGCTGAAATGAAGCCACGGTGACCATCTATCAGTGAAGATCTGCAGAGCTGTCCTGCTTCATCACAATATTAAAACCAATACACAGCCTGTTTTCCCATAGTCTCACCTCCCCCTAACAGTATCTCCAGTCATCCAATGGGCACAAGGCAAGGAACAACCCAGGATGGGGCACCAACCCGTTGTAGGGTACACTCACACACTATTCACTCATATATGCACACCAAGAGGCAGACAGGGAGAACATACAAACTCCACACATGGAACTCTGGCGGAGATTCGAACCCTGGTCCCAGAGGTATGAGGCACCACTGCTAATCAGGGCACCACCATGCCACCCAAAACCAGTATCTGACTTTCAATATTATCCATTACTCGCTCTGCAGTTGCAGGCACACACTCCATTAGGTGACACTCTGATTATTTATTTGCCCTGGGAAGGAAGCTCACTCCTGCTTCAAGGTGAGGTATGTGTCTGTTAGAATTCAGCAGCCAGATCCCCCCCATCCCACATGTTATTCTACTGAGATTCCATTCTATAACCCCACAAAAAGCATAGACTGATGGGTGGTTATGAAGATCAATTGCTCTTTCTAAAGGACTAAGATGATTTGTCATCTTGTTATTTATGATCAATTATGGACAGTATTCAATTCAATTCAATTTATTTTTATATAGCGCCTTTCATTATATAGCATTCATTTAAAGAAATGGGACTTGTCGAAAGGTGAAGAACCAACAAGGCCTGAACTGAAATAGAGTGCCTTCACGACCTCTTACAGGAGAGGCAATAATTTGTGAAGATGGCAGGACTTGCCCGGCCTGGGCCCCGGTGACTGCAAATCGTGGATAAACCTCCAGGGCCACTGACTCCCGCATGGCCCGGGGTCCAACAGCCTGCAGGGAGTTTCCCAGGCTACGCCACCACTGAGCCAAATTGGGCATTGTGTCACCACATCACCATGACAACCTAAAGTGCTGAACCTTTTACAGTTGGACTGTGACAAAACCCAAGTATGGAAGAGAATACCACGGTACCGTAAGAGAATCAATAATTCAGCGATGCTAAAGAAACCTGCGCCTTGTTCCGTAAGCTAATCTCACTGCACATGGCCCAGCTGCTGCGAATCCTCCAAGAATGCAGACCTCCTCCTTGGGCGCAAATAAAAAGTCAAGATTTACGGCAAAACAAGGCCGAGCACAATCTGCCTGCCCTCCCTGGCTGTGGGCCTGCAAATCGCCGGCGCCGGCTTTGCAGAAGACACCATTTGGCAAGCAGTCAGCATGACTAGCACACACAGAGAGGTAATACTTCAGATAAGACCATGAAGCACCATCACAGTCAAAAGCCTCATGCCCCCTAAGGCTTGTATAACGGGACTGATGCTGGCTGACTGCCCGCTTCCTGTGTTAGGGCTGACAGAACACACACAGACACAAGTAACCATCCAAAAGGCAATCTCACGTATGGCACGCCCTTGATAAGAAGCAGCCTTCAAATGAACAGGAGAAAGAAAGCCTTCATTGTCATTGCAGAGACAAAACACAATAAGCATGAAAATCCTGACACATGCACTTCTAATGGTGAGAGTGAAGCTTGGGGCCATTTATCTGGTAACCCAGGAGCAGTTTTTGGGGTTAGGAGCCTTGCTCAAGGGCCCAATAGTGATATGATCACTCTGCCAACCATGGTATTTGAACCGCTGACCTTTGGGGGACAGGCATGGACCTACAGAGCCACATGCTGTACCTGCATTTATTTGAGCCTACAGTAAAGGCAGAGTTCTGTGACCTGACTAGACCATCAGGAAGTGTATGAACAGGACACAGTGCTGCCTCCCTTCTAGGGTGGCCTTTTCTGTGGCATCAGATACCTTTTTTAGTTACGCTTTATGGTCCCCAATAGGGAAAATACTTTTACACAGCACTGTACATTCCAGAGCAGTCAACATCACATTTCACACCTGTCATTACACAATGACAAAAGAGAATATAACACAAACGACAGCAGGGTCACACAACGACAGTAAAGGGTACAGCATAGATGGTGTGCAACAGAAAGCAAATGAAATCCTAAGAGAGAAACAACTCCTATACTTTGTGTCCACCATTATGGTGCCGGAGCCGGGCTTTTCCCCCCCAATCTAGAATCAGTTCCACGCATTTCCGCTGCAAAAAAACGGCCCTGAGCCAAGAAATCAACTCCAGCATGGTACCACAGAAAGGCTGGTCTGAGAATTTGGAACCATAATGACAATGGAATTCATATATTATTCTTTTTCTCTCAGTTCCTAATATGTAACATTCGTTACGTTCTTTTGTGGAACTAGTGGAAATGTGGGCCGGTTCTCAAAAGGCACCAAGCAAGAACCAGCCCAGCACTGGCACCAGCACCGGCTACATGTTGGTGGAAATGAGATACTAGTGACTTCAGTAAGTCATCCTGTATAGGGCTAATATGGCTCTGGGTACCAGAGAAGTGAGCTATTCTGTACCTCATGGACCTGTACCTGAGCCCAGAGGATGCGTGTTGTCATTTGGTAGTCAAATGGTAGGATAAGATAGGGGGCAACATCCTTGATGGTTCCATTTTTGAATCTCTATTATATGCCTGTGGGAGCTGAGTTTATTGTTCAGTGGAATTCCTAGGTATTTAATGCTGTAACCCATTTCCACTGTTGCTAATATCACTGTTACTCAGAAATCACTCTCCCTTAATACAATCCACTATCCAGAGTCAGGAAACGGCAAAGAATTTTCCCTACTGTTTCCAGAGGGAAACAGTCTGTCTCTATCCCACCTTGCTCTCCATGAAACACACAGACACATATGCGGGCGAGAGCAAAGCTTGGGGCTAACAGTGCAGAAAGTCCAAAAAGGCATCAGTCTGCCGGCCCCGAGATTTGAACCGGCGATCGTCCGATAGCAGGCATGGAGTCCTAACCCACTGAGTCACGTGGCACGAGCCCCTCGTGCCCTCAGCTGGCCTCGTGGCCATAAACGGCACATCCTGGGGCATGAAGCACAACTTCCACGAGTCACGGAGCCGTTCCAGGCGAGCGCGTGTGCCCGCTGCCCAGCATCGCAGGTGAGCCATGATTAATTGATGCCAAAACGGATCGGGTGAGAGGCGCGCTGCCATGGATAATAGATGGCATGAGTGTAATGAAATCCTTCCCGTCGCACGAGGCTTTATCTCCTCGTTTCCGATGGCTCCACTTACAGAGAGTTTCTAGTGTGGAATTTCACATCCCAGCGTCTGACTGCCCCCAGTCAACGCCAATCCCTGGGCAGCAGGGGGCACAGTGCTTCCCTGGAGCTGAAACCATACTGGCATTGGGATAACATAAGCTGTACTTGTGTGACTACATATAGCGGGTAGACCCACAGGAAAAGTTAGGGTCCACATTGAAGTCCCTAACACCCTCACCCTTCAGCGGCCCCTGGTATCCAGCCCATTGGGGGGGGGTGCTCGTTAGGATTCCAGGCATACCATGCCGCTGTTCCCATCAGCCGGGGCTACTCGCAAAACCACTTCCCAAGATCACAGGCTGGCAGCAGCTTGATGGACGGACAGATGGACAGCAGGGCAGCCTGGGGGGGAAGCATGACCCCCCCCCCCATGCCAATGAATGATGCTTTACAGGAAAACTAAATCATGACTTTAATCACCAGAAACCTCCCATTCCCCCCAACCACACATCTGACACCTGCAGCCATTTACAACCATTATGTACATATTTAGTTAGTACAACTGTACATTTTACAACTTCATTCACATATAACAGCTATTCTCTACATGTTTATACTTTTAGAGCTGGCTGTGAGTACTCCCTGTATTATGAATGCACGAAGGTCCTCCCAATCTTAAGTGGTTCTTCTGACCGCATGCAGACCCTCCTGACAGCACGTGGTTCTTTTGGTGGCAGGACTGGAACCTCCAGTCTTGACCTTGGTCCAAACTGAACCCACAGGCCAGAAGCGTGACTTAAGGCAGCCCCACTATTGGTGACATAAAATATATGCTTTCCTGGTGGCTTCTTTGTGTTCAGGATGGCACAGTGGGCAGAGTTGTAGCCTCACACCTCCAGAGAGGGTAGTTCAATTTCTGCATGTGTGGGGAGTTTGCTTGGTCTAACCATGGTTGGTTAGGTGTTCTCCTGCGGTCAAGAAACTTAGAAAGTTGCTTTAACCTGCCCACACTGTGTGACCCTGTGCCCTGGTATGGACCAGCATTCCATGCTCGGAGCCAAGGGCTTCCTGGGATAGCCTCCAGGCTCTGTGACCCTGTCCTGGATAAGCAGTTCTGGAACACTGATGGATGATCTCAGAATGTCATACCAAGTACCTTTGTTTTTTTATGTTACTCAGAACAGCTTTCTGCAAATTCAATAAATCAGCTAAATTCCAGATCAGTGCCAGCTCAAACCATTATGATCCACTTCATCCATTGTTATTATTTTCAGCATTTTAGAATAGAATTTCTACAGCAAATGAACACAATAATTATGTGACTTTATGATAAAATTGAGCGTGACACATGTAACCATTACCATGACAGAGGCACATAGCCTTGGCAGTAACAGGATCTATGGTTCTCTGAATTCTGAGCACTGCTCTGGCATCTCATAGTGGCTCCACCCTCCCTCCACTTCATCAATTCAGCACAGGTCACCTTATGGTGCCAGGAACTGGACCAATGCGAACCCCACATTCCCTAAAGTGTTAATACTCAAACAACCAAGGTGCCACATGCTATATTTTATTGGGAAATTTTATTAATTATTAAAGGTTTTCTCATTTTTTATTTTAATTTGCTATGCCAGAATCCCTGTGACCCTGACCTGGATAAATGGTTTGAAGATGGATGGATGTGTGCCCTAACAAGGTCCTGTGACTGTATAACACCGTTAAGCTCTTCAACCAATGTGTTGGAGGTGGAATGAATCACTCATCCAGAGCTCAGTGGACACTTGGCCATCATGCACTCTTGGCTATCCCCATGTGTGGTTTCCGGCAGGCTGAGAGCATGTGTATGGGTCTCTGTATTCACACAGCATGAAGCCCTCAGCATTAAAGACCTCAGGGATGCAGAGCAATGGTGAATGGCACGGGGAGCTCGTCTCCAGCGCTGACACAGCAGTGAAGAGGCCTGTCCTACAAGCTACTTCTGTTATCTGAAAGATCCACATGGCTTCTAGACACACACTGCGCCCAGCCCTTTCAATCTCACTATAAATCTACACTGGTGTACTGTTGTGAAATCAAAAGCAAAAGAGGATGATACAATGATAAGAAGCAAAGCGCTCTGCCGTGCCATGATTCCTGCAACCTCCCCCGTGACGAAAAAGAGTGAGAATTCAATTATTAACATGAGCTCCCACCTTCAAGGAAACTCCTGCCTGAAAGAGATCATTAGCCTGGGCCTGGGCTTTCATCTGCCTCTGCTTATCATCAAGGTTTATTCCACTGTATTCCACAGGTACGGCTAACAGTCAGGCTCAGAAAGGCTGAAGAAAGGAGAAGGTGGATACAAAGAAAGTAGCACAGCATTTAGGGCAAAACAGGGCAGCATGGCCAAATATTGTTCTGTTGGTCAAGTCCAAAAGAGTCTTTGTACCCTCAAGTAGGGAACCTCACAACCTGCATTAAAACATCCAGCTGGGTAAATAGGCAATATTGTAAGTGGGTCAGGTAAGCAAGAGAACAACATGAATATAACACGTCACAAACTGAAATGGACAGCATCCGCCATGCTTTGTCATGGCTGGGGCTTGTATTACTTTCCCAGGCCTCATTCATGGAAGTTAAGCAGTCAACATCGGCTTCAAAACATGCCGGTGTTTTCTGGGGCTGTGACACCTCCCCTACCTGGGGCCGGAAGAACACGCTTACATGGTTGACTGAAATGTATGAATATTAAATATGGAAAATGACAGAACTGGGAACATTTTTTGAGAAAGTCCAATTAAAATATTCAGGACAATAATAAAAAGTAATGCTGTAAAATATGATATATGGTATAATTTAAAATCCCTTATAAATTCCTAAATGGAAAAACCAGCTTACTACTTTCCAGTCCAGACCTGACAGCCTAATTTAATTCCTTGAACAAACAACAGCACCCTTTTAGGAGAACAGTGCTCTGTGTTAAGATAGAGAACTACAGAAATAGCTCTGAACAACACAAATGCAGGATGGGTGAAGGTTTTAAAGGACAAGTATGGACAGGAGGACGTGCAATTCACAGAGGATAACATCAAGCTGGACAGTTTATTTTTGCTCCGATGTTCGGAGAGACTAAGAGAACCAAAACATCAGTAGATAAACCACTAATAAAACTGCAATGTATTACAATAACTACATTCTAGAGAATGAATTCAAGATGTTTCTTGCACTGCATCAATCAAACTTTTTCATTATTTATACATCAAAATCATTTGGGAACTCATTGAACTGGAGGCAATATTATTGTCTGCACATCCATTCTGAGTTAGAAAGACCAAGATGAAATACTACGGCAAAGAAAAACTTCAGTATAACATTTATTATAAGGAAACATACATCGACAGTCAGCAAAAGACGCACTGCTTCTGCAGCTATCTAAACAGTTATAGCCTCAGAGGAACAATCTTTTGGTACTTTTGTTACATAACAAGCAAAGATACTTCAGTGTAGCTTGCAGAGGTAAAACACACTTCTGCTGGAATCTGTATTAACCAATGTTCACTCTGAAGCCAAGGAGAATCCTTATGGTGACAAAAATAAACAACAGGACAAGAAACCAGACCTAAACCAAAAACTTAATAAAATGTCTACAAACAGAAGCATAATATTAGAACAAGGTGTGTCTAAGGAGGAGATCAACTACAACTGTGGTTATGAAAGATTATAGAGAAATAAGAATGGTTTCCTATAAAAAAGAAGGTTCCTGGGTGGGAGGGGGAGGGGGTCTTCTAAGCCACATTGCTAGTGTAGGTCCTGCTATCAAAGCCTCATTGTCCAATCACTGGGATCAGATTACAGCTGATTCCAGCATCAAGTGCAATGCTCCAAACACCAGCTGAGGCACACTGTGGGTAAGTAACAAAATCCAAGGGCATAAATGTGCCCACAAACACCTCAGAAGCATCTGTTAGCACGATAAACATTACCTTAGTTGCAGCATGCTTCCAAGTCTGCAGGTGAAACTAAAGATCTGATACGTCTCGACTAGGGATACGAGCTCCGGCTGCGATGGACTGCCATCTAGCAGTCGGGTAACAGACACACGACCCGTGCACTCTTACTACCAAGCGACACAGTGCGTGTCCCCAACCCGATCGGCGCCATGTAACTCCAGCGTGTCAAGAGGGGCAAACTGCTATTAGGCAATGTGGAGAAGTCACTGCTGCGGATGAGCAGGCACGGGTGACAAAGTGACCTCAGAAAGAGCCCTTCAGGCACAGGTATGGATACCGATAGCCTTACGCCCAGGTGGGGGGTTACCCAGGAAGGTGGGCTGCAGCACAGTGGCCACACGTATCACGAAAAATATCATGGTAGTCACGCAAGCATTCCCCGAATAAATGGCCACGATGTGTCATGGGGCCACCGGGCTTACAGCTTACCATGACAGGTAACGCGGACAGCGAAAGGAGACTAGAAGGAACACCGCCAGGTAACCAGCTGCCCCAGCCGCCAGGTAACCAGCTGCCCCAGCCGCCAGGTAACCAGGAACTGGTTTCCCAGGTAGCCCCACTTGGCCCACCTAACCGGTCTTATGGGCGCATCCTGCACCGGGCCGGAACGGCCCTAGCTGCCCGCACACACCCGCCCCGAAAACGGGACCACGGGAGGGGCATCCCGGCCCCAGCTGGACGGCGGCCGGAGGACCGAGGCACAGAACCCAGCCCCTTAGCTCGGCCCCGCAGCCGCTGCCCCTCATTCCCCCAATCGTTGTTAATAAACAACCCCCACCCCACACCGAGCGGGACGGAGGAGGGCTCCGGCGTTACCTTGCGGGACACTAACCGGGCTGACAGGAGGGTGGAGCGGAGCGAGCGCATCCCGCTGTGCCTTAGCCTGGGCTGCTAACCCGGACCCGAAAGCCGCTTAGCCGGCTAGCCTGTTAGCCTGCTCGCGCCGGCTAGCCTGTTAGCCTACTCGCGCCTGCTAGCCTGTTAGCATCCTCCCGCCTGCTAGCCTCCTCTCGCTTGCTCCGTTCTGTTAGCCTGCTCGCGCCTGCTAGCCTGCTCGCGCCTGTTAGCCTGCTCGCGCCTGTTAGCCTGCTAGCCTGCTAGCCTGCTGAAATGGCATGACGTGTGCCGGAGTATGACAGCCCCACAGCCGGGAGCCCGACTCACCCAGTGCCACCTCGCAGGCTTTGCGCAGCTGGGAGTGGTGCGCCTTCTTCACCTCCTTGTCGGCCAAGATCTTCTCCAGAGCTCGCGTTAAAAACATGTTTTTGGTCTTTTTCCCTTCATACATGACGCGCTGGAAGTGTCTGGCGCGAGGAGGACCTGTCCCAAGCCAAGGCGGACTGCGGCTCTCACCTAGCGCTCGTTTTTAAATTCAGTGTCGACGCGGACCGAATATACAGACATAAATAAATAGAGAGGTCGGGATAAATGTACACGGAAATCCCTCAGTCTTCCATCAGCAAGCTGCCTGCGCCATGTTGGAAGGAAGCGACGTCATGCACGTCAAAAATGGGGCCGCAGTGAGGCGGGGTGAATCGGGAGAGAGAGAGAGAGAGAGAGAGAGAGAGAGATGGAGGGAGAGAGAGAGAGAGAGAGAGAGGGAGGGAGAGAGGGGGAAAGGGGAGGGGAAGAGGAGGAGAGGCAGGGTCCGTCGGGAGAGAGAGAGGGAGGGTGAGAGAGATGCATGCACAGACACCTGGTGTGTGCAA
>JAODKM010000032.1:18982794-18995861 GCA_026780845.1 Petrocephalus sullivani
AGAGAGAGATGGAGGGAGAGAGAGAGAGAGAGAGAGATGGAGGGAGAGAGGGGGAAAGGAGAGGGGAAGAGAAGGAGAGGCAGGGTCCGTCGGGAGAGAGAGAGGGAGTGTGAGAGAGATGCATGCACAGACACCTGGTGTGTGCAAATGAGCTGCTGTTTACAGTGTGCTAGATGTCCTCTGTCATGTACTTTTACAGTTCAGTATGTTAGTTGGTTTTCAAAGCTTGAAACAGTCAACTTAGTTTGAAGAGTTTGCCTTACAGGACTGGATGCTGCTGTCAGACCTGAACCCTGTGGATAATTAATTTCCTAGACTCTATATAATTTTCTGTGTAATAATAATAATAATAATAATAATAATAATCCTCTGGGTAGTTCAAAATCCTCTGGGTAGTTCAAAAATCATGAGCTCTGTTGAATTTCTCTGTCTAAATTGCCCACTGTGTGTGTGTGTGAGAGAGAGAGAGAGAGAGAGAGAGAGAGAGAGATGGACGGACTGGCATCCATGCCAGAGTGTCCCTTACCTCCATCACTGCGCTTCCTGGGATTGGCCTAAGGCTCTCTGTGACCTGGATATGGGAAAAGGATAAGAGGATCGTTGTTTACTTTCACATCCTGTGTTAATGTTGTCCCCCCCCCCCTCCCCGTACTTGTCCTGTCTATCTCTGCACCTCTGCAATCCTCTGAAATTCTAGTGAATTTAATGAGCCATTTTTAAACAAGACTTTCCCAGATTCCGCTGTAGTTGGACCACGATGTGTGAGTAATGATTTCATATCGAAGTCAAACATTATCAGGTGTGTGGCTCTGGTATTGGAGAACATCAGAAACATACCGTAGTGCTTTTTTCCCCTGACACAGAATATGAAGTCTTGGAGCTTTAACTGTCACAGTATAATGTATGTCTCTTTGACGTTTGTTCTGAAATCTGTGTGTCAGCAGGAGACTGTGGCTGTTTCACAACAGGAAAAATGGACTGAAGTAAGCCAAGTGTTACGTTGCTATTTGTTGGCTTAGCTAACGAAACAGTTTTTTTTTCTGGTCATTATAAAGCAGTGCTTGTGTGTGTAACGTCACTGTGTAGTCTTGGATAAGTGTTGTCTTCTGACATCTTTTATTTTTGTTTTGGCTTACACATGTTGCATCTGAGCTCCGTCTGAAAGGTGCTGCTCCATCGCTATAGCTGCGATGGCAATGGCGTGCTGCGCTAATGTCACAATAGTGAGGCAGGCCGCCGCAGTAATTCCCCATCAACTCTTCTCATGCAGGCCAGTTTGTTTGAATTACACAACCACTCCGATCTTCCAATCGGCTGCACATGTTCTTCTCGTCATTGCTCAGTGAACGGAACCTGCTTCAGCGTGTGACATTCAGGCAACATCACTCAGAGCAACAGAAACACCCACAGAAAATAATTGGAGAAATTACATCTACTTTGTTTTGAATACTCAATAAGTGGATTAAGTACAATTACGTTAACAATTACTTAATGGATTACCAAGAAAGATGACATCCTCAAAGGGTTGATGTAATACAGAATCCCACGTCAGTAAAATATTTTTCATATATTCTTTGTGGAGGAGACAGACAGAGTTTCAGATGGGTGGGCTGGGTGTTCCAGCATTAAGGTCCATCCATCTACTGAAACCACTTGTCCTATTCAGGGTCAAAGGGGGTCCAGAGTATATGGGCACAAGGCATGGAACAACCTAGGATGGGGTACCAACCCATCACAAGGTACACATGTATGCCTATAGGTACTTCAGTAGCATTAATTAACCTCAGCATGTTTTTGGACTGTGGGGTTGGAGTACCCGGAAAAAAACCCATGATGAAACAGGGGAGACCAGGCAAGCTCCACACGCATGGAATCCTGGCAGAGTTTCATACCACCCACTGCCCCACCATGCCACCCCTGTACTCTGATGCCGCAAGAGAAAATGAAACAATCTTATGCATCAGTTGGGAACAGGTGAGGTGAATCAATGCGTTGGTCGGCTGTTCAGCTTCACCTTTATGTGCGCCCGTGGACGCACCTCTCTGCACCTGGCCACATGCAGAGCTTTCTGTGTGCCACAGCTGGTCAACATATTCACAGGAGGATGCCTAATCTAGCGATCCAAGTCAGTGATTCTGTCACATAAAGCCTTCCACCCAATAAAATCACGTTTGAATTCTATTTATTATTTACACCAAGTGCTTTCATTTTATGGAGAACATACAAGGGAAATCCAAAAGCCCTTAGGGAGAAACTGCAGGGGGCTCACTGAGTCCTTAAGGAAGGAGGCGGAAGTAATTCAGCAACATGCACATGTGCGATGTCATGAAACAGTGAGACTCCATCTCACCCCAAGGTGAACAAACACCATTACAAACTGCAGTTGACTTCTACACATAGTCCATCCACACGTATCCTCCTAATCCACATTGCACATGCATTTATCCCAGACACTTCAATCATTTATCGTTGCCATTCTGCTGATCGCTCATGGCATTAACATGCATCATTGGCGCTGATCTGATCTCTAGGGAATTTAGTGGCATTGTCGGAGTGTCGGGAATGACAGACACGAGTGTGCTGTTAACGTCTCTTCCTGTGTGATGGGAGCCTGACCCAGCCACTCATGGAGGAAATGTGCACTTTGTAAAGGATGGATGGGGGAGGCAGCGGTGTCGGCTTTTCCTAGGCTGCCAGCCTGAACACTCAATATAACTGAATACGGTCGTAGGGGGGTTTATTTCAATATGCATCCTTGTCAAAATTACAGATCTAGCTGTCCATCCCGTATTCATCTTTGCAGACACAGGTCACATATGGAAATTACACATATGGGAACGGATTGCTACCCCTGTAGCCGCAAGCAGGGTGCATCTCTCTGTGAATTAATAACTTTGACAAACAATTCAAATATATGTGTACAGCTCTGCTTTCGATGGTATTCCTATGGAAGCCATATGGCGAATCAAAGCTAATTGATCATACAAGTTAAAAGCTGCTTTGGACATGCTGTTTTTTAATAATTAAAAAATTTAATTAAAAGATCATTTTTTAAGTAGCATAGTTTACAAGACTTTGCTATTGTTCTGCAAATGCGTGAGGAAAGAGCAGCTGCATTAGCAGCAGGAAGAAGACGTGCTGCTTGCTTAGAATCTGTTTTTACTCACTGGAGGAAATTTATAAGTAGAGACAGACCTTTCATTTTCCCCCAGAGACAATAAAAGCCTGCCTGTTTCAGACAAACCCCAGGGTAAGAGTGTCAATTAAAAGCAAACATAGACAATACTACTATACGGCAAAACTAATTACTTGACATTTACCATGGTTTATGATGCATGAATAGATGCTTCCTGTACTATTTGAATACTGGAGTTATTGGCAGTTGAGTGAGAGGGGAAATTGTGAATTTACACTCAGTGTGTACTTCCTGCACTGTACGGTGTCAGTTACAGCATAATCCGTGCAGGTGGGAGCGTTTTATGATCCCAGGGTCTTTAGCTCCCTCAGACCTCTTTTCCCTCATAATATATTTGAAGTCATGGAGTCTAATTGTGACTCAAGGAACAGGGGAATAGGGAATTGTTTGGGAAATTACACAGCAAACAATAGGCTGAAGGAACATAGGACCCTGGAAACACAGAAGTGCTTCTTAAAACATTTCAGTGAAAGAACCAAGGGCCCTGGAAACATAGTACCCTGGGAGCATTTGGTGAGCCCCCTGCTGGCAGCTGAGGTCATTGGGCTACCTCTTTGGCTTCTTGGGTTAAGGATCTCCTTTTTTTCACCTCCGTCATGTTTAGCATAACCAGAATGTTTAACATGACCTAACTAACATAACCAGAATGTTTAGCATGATTTAGCTAACACAATTAGAGTGTTTTCCTGACAGAGCTAACATAACCAGAATGTTTAGCATGACGTAGCTAACACAATCAGAGTGTTTAGCATGATTTAGCTAACATGATCAGATTGTTTTCCTGACAGAGCTAACATAACCAGAATGTTTAGCATGACGTAGCTAACATAACCAGACTGTTAAGCACGACCCAGCTAACACGATCAGAGTGTTCAGCATGATTTAGCTAACATGATCAGAGTGTTTTCCTGACAGAGCTAACATAACCAAAATGTTTAGCATGACGTAGCTAACATAACCAGAATGTTTAGCATGACCTAGCTAACATGATCAGAGTGTTTTCCTGGCAGCTAACATAACCAGAATGCTTAGCATGACAACCTCCTGGTGTCCAGTATTGACACACAGGGCAGAAAGTGTTTTTTGTGTTTTCACCTGGACTAGCTTACTGTGATGGGAATTCTTTCCCATCTTGGTGTTCATGGATTGTCCTGGGAACCGCTGGTTTGGTGAGATATGGGGGATATATTGCTGAGCGCTCTGTGGCTCCTGAGATAAAGCTAACTGGACAATCTGATTTACAGCCTGGGCTCCAGGATCACATGCGAATGATGAGATTCATGTTTGGTGATTTTAGCAGATGTGAAAGAACTCCCATGCTTTTCCGTAAAATCACACAATAAAGCTGTTCTCAGTGACCGAACCTCCTTAAAACCTGTGTGTGTCCTCAGACTGGCCACATGTGTGGGGCTCATCGTTATGATATTCAAAATACACTACCTGGCCAAAAAAATAGACACTTTAATATTTCATTGGACCACCCTTAGGTTTGAGTATGGTGCACATACGTCATGGCATTGTCTCCACATACTTATGCAACATCACAATATTTTTTTTTATACAGATTTGCATTCATTTTTTCATTGTGTATTGATGACAGATGAGTTGAACCACTGTGTAAAGTCTTCTTCAGCACATCTCAAAATGGGGATAAGGTCAAGACTCTGTGGTGGCCAGTTCTTGTGTGAAAATGATTCCTCCTGCTACCTGAATCAGTCTTTCGCATATCATGCCCGATGAGTCTTGGAATTTTCATCCTGGAATATGCCCATGCCATTAGGGAAGAATAACCAGCACATTCAGTAGATTCAGGTGCTCAGCTGACTTCACTTTATTGCTTCGTAACGTTGCTGAGCTGTAATAATGATGCAGTCATTGGCTCTTAAGTACTTGCTGATTTAAATTCAAACGGTGACTTCTTTTTTGGCCAGGCAGTGTATTCTTCACCTGATGATCTCATATTAACCCGGAAGCCTCAGACAAGTGGCCATAACTCATGTGTAGCCTGAAAGTTGTCATGGTGACTGAAAATACCTAGAAAATGCCATTTGTGGCTATGACGACAGACTCACTCCTGCAAATGTGATTTAGTGAAAAACTAATGTGTGTATTTTAAAAGCATTTTCCAGACTGAGAATCGAACACTTCACGCTAAAACGGATTCCTATAGCAGACAGTGTGATTCTTTTAGAATAGTAGTCACACTTTATTAATCCCACTAGGGAAATTCTCCCATCTTGCTCTCCGGGAAGCAAATATGCAGGCGGGGAGCAAATTTGGGAGTCAGGGCAAAGAGACAGGAGAGCTAAGGAATTGGGGGGTTAAGGGGCCATGCTCAAGGGCCTACAGACATGTGACTATTCTGCCAAGGCCGGGCTCGGACCCGTGCCCTTCCAATCACAGGAAGAGGAGCTTAGGCCACCGAGTCACACACCACGCCGAATGAAGAAAAGGACCGGAAATAAGGTAGAACTGAAAGGGAACGTCACACTTGGTGAGGACAGTCATAAAATGAAGAGTTCAAACTGGCTGCACTGGAATGGCAGCAAGTTAGCATTTGTGAAGAGTTTGTCAAGAGACTCAAAAAGAATGTGGTTGACAATCACTCCGAGCAGTATCCTGCAATCATTCGAAGCCTTATGTTCTGCACCTTTGTTTGTCTGTCACAATAGCACTGAGTGCTTAAATAATTAAGAATCCAATTCGGTGAAAACTCATCGTATTTATATCATAGTGGCAATGCTGCACGCATAAAGAAATTTTGCACATCTAATGTGATGTTCACGGCATTCTTCATCGGTTCACCTGGCACAGGGGTAAACGAAGTTTTAAGACTAAAACAACCTCACTTTTATGGAAAGCAGCATGTCAGGTAAAGGAGAGGTGGGTAAGACGTTGCTCCAAACGTGGATATGAATTATTTACAGTTAACACAGTTCCAGTCATGTGTGGATTTTCTAACAAATGGTTTCTAAACCATTCCTGTGATGTTGGTGGATAGGTAGTTTTTCACAGGTCTTTTGTTCTGGCCAATGAAGTGGTCAGAAATGAGGCCCCGCCCCCTTCAAAAATGATGTAAGTGCTTGAAATCATTGTTGCTAAGAGGACGGAGGACGGAACCATGTTGGTGCATCTATGCTAAGAGGCCCAGCCCAGGCCTGTGTTAGATAGCCGTTGTAAAGTACAAAAAGACAGGATGACTTGTGTTGTTACAGGAGACCAGCATTCTTCCAATTAATTAATTCACACAGACCGTTACAGGTGATTTATTTCCCCTAAGAAACACTGCACATGGTTCATGAGGATTCATCTCTGAACAACAGTCAGATGGTGGCACATATTACTAAGAGCCACGTGGCATGTAAACTGAGTCTAGCGGTTTAAATCTTCCATGAGAAAATAAATGATGAGCAATATGTTATTTATAGAAGTGAGTACAGTAAATATGAGTGACCGTCACGCTCAGTGCTTTTACATTGAAATAAATCAGGGGATGATGTGCGTATTCTCAAGTTTAATAGTCCGGTGCTTGTACAAAAACAAAGAATATAAAAATAACAGTAATAATGGCTCTAAACCGGTATGAGAAATAAGTATATAGCGTTCAAAAAAAGTTAAATCTTACATTCACAACTAACCCGCAATCACCCTTTTTTATAATTAAATGTCGCAAACATTTCATTTTAACTGTAATATAAAATCCTACTTATGTAAAGTACAACCTGAAGAGGACAGGTTCCTGTCAGCGACTGCCGGTATCCTGAGGACTGTGTGATGATGGCTGTCTCCCTAACCTGTGCGGCACCATCACTGTGCCGCTGCCCGGTCCCTGTGCCCTGTGACACTCTGGCCCCTGTGCTGGATCAAACATACGTACGATATTAACATCTCCAGGACATTTGTGCTGGAACTCTGAAGAGTATCATTACTTCAGCCCATATGTACTATATTACAGCTTTCAGCTTAGGAAACTATAGTTATTAAGCTATTATTATCGCCGTTAACGGGAAGGTGTAATTTATGCTTTCACAGGGTCAGATACATTCTGGAGTTAAACATCAAGCCATTTACAGTCACCGGTTCCCTGAAAGAGCACGTCTTCAGACCGTGGAAGGAGAAGAGAGGACCTGAAATGAGAACCTGCATACAGTAAGAAGGGGCAGGCTGACCCCCCCAGTGGCGGGTGGGGGCAGGAGTAAGTCAGCTATCTGATCAGCCCCAATCTTACCCCATTAAATTTGGTGTTAGAACATCATCCTGAATGGAAATGTACCTCGACACTTAGTACATTTGAAGAAAAGCATGTGAGTCCTGAGCTTCCGAAGCCGCATGTCAAGTGCTTTGGTTTGCTGCCAGCCCCGTCGCCTAGCGACTGAGGGTACAGGGCATCCGCGCCGCCATTCTACATGGCACCTCCCAATGGACGTTCCTCACAGGAAACAGCATATCTGATGCCTGTCCCCATTGGCCAGAAACAGGAATGACGTTTTCCTGCTCTCCGGGTAACTGAGGACATCTCTGAGGTCATGGTGAAGCACGGTCGTATGGAATCCTTCGGGGCTTCTGAGATCATGGGGCTCATTAGCGCTGAGCCAACCGGAGCCTTGGATGCTGGTGATGGAGGCGGGGGGTGTGGGATGAGGTGGGTGGGGCCTCCTTAGTGGGGGCACTTTCGCAGGAGCCTGGAGGCGATGGTCTTCACAGCGCGCATGGTCTCGGTGCAGGTGGGCCTAATCAGCTCCTCGGGCAGCAGGAAGCCATAGTGCCCCGTGTCCCGCAGCTCGAAGGCGAAGGTGTAGGGGATCCCGTTCCTGTAGGCCCAGTCCATGGAGCTCCCCGAGCTCACGTCTGTGAAGGACACATCACGCCTGGGTCACTCACCACGGAGCAAAATACCCGACACTGCGGGGGAGTGAAAGACTCAGCTAGAGGAGGAAAAAAGCCATATGAAAGCGAGGAGGTCTGCAGGGGGGGGACTCACACAGGGTGGTGGACGCAGGACCGTATCTGTACCTCTCCCCGTAGGCTGAGTACAGCGCCATGACGGCTTTGTGAGCGGCATCTTCCTGTAGCACACATACGTGGGGCGTTACGGGGGACGGGTCAGAATCGGGGCGGGTTAACATGGTGGGTTTACAAGGAGCTGTAAGGGGGCTCACCACGCAGCTGAAATTGGGGATGGTGGCGTATTTGTAGGAATAGGGGTAGAGCAGCATCTGCGCATATGCGTGGATGGAGATGTAGGCCTTGATCCGCTTCCTCTGCTTACGCAGGAACTTGGCGACAGCCTTCACCTCGGGCTCTGACTCCGGATAAGGCCCGCAGTAGGTGTCGTCACATGGGTGCGATGAAGCCCCCTCCTCTGCAGGGGGCAGCAGAGAGTAGAACATTTGTGCCTGGGAACCTCTGTAGGTAAATGGGTCAAGGACGAAAATCATGCATGGTCCATTTCCTACCAGTTCAATTTTACTGCTTAAAATTGTGTCACCCACACAATAATCCTGGCAATGAAAACAAAAATACACAAAATCACCACATCACAGTTAAAGGTTTCAACATATCACTAAATCCCAATAAACGGGGACGAGCAACATTGTCACGTTCACTTTTTATTATTTTCGCATTTTTTTTCATCGTCTGCACATGTGCACTGCGTTGGCTAGGCTTCCAATCCGAGGTGCACCCAGGCCTCCTGCCAGCGGAACCAGAATCAGCAGGTAAAAGATGGATGGATGAATGAGAATATTAATTAAATTTTTAATACACAGGCCATGGTCTGTGGCTCCAGGCATATTATAAAGGATGAATGTGCATCAGTCTGAGGATTAAGCAGATTGGGCTTCTGCACCGTGCATACACGATGAAGGATCTGCACAGTGAGCCAGGCGTCTGCAGCTCTTAAGCACTGGAGCCACAGGGGGGGGGGGACCACCAGCTGATAAAACCTGAATGATCATACAAAGCTATCATGCTCATTAATGATCAGCAATACAGCGATAATCTCCATAGTAATTACCAAACGATTCTGTGTCAATGTGCTGCAGTGTGCTGGTGGCAGCGTATGGCTCACGGTTACACGCTTATCACCAGTAATTAGTGCTGGCCGCTAACACGGGTGCTGAGCTCCAGAACAATCCCCTCGGGGGGGGGGGGGGCGGGGGTTTCCCACTGCAGCCCAGTGACGGGGGAACCACCCACTCCGCCCCCCAGAGGGATGTGGCTGGAGGCGTGGAATGAGACAGCCACAGAGCGCATGCGCGCTAGATTAGCGGGCCACAAAGCTGATGGCCATGCACCGAGTCCAGGCTGAAAATCACACGCCTGTTGATAAATCTGCAGGATGAGTAACTGAGGGCGTATCTGCTGAGTGTGCTGGATGTGTTTCTGCTCTGACCGAATAGTCACCTGGCTAAAAATGACCTAGACTGGGCAGAGCTTAGAAATCAGGAATCACACACCCTGGGCATCTCTCCCAGCACGACGGACAGTGTTCACACCCCCAGATAGCAAACTTTACAAGACCATCCCCAGAAATAACGGAATCTCCCCCAGCATGAGGGACAGCGCTCTCACCCACCACACCACTTGACCCTCCAGTTCCGGTTGATGTCCACACCCCGGCACTTGAACCTGCCATTTTTGGACCGCGTTTTCCTCCAGAAACGGTCCTGCCGGCAAAAAGAGGAGAAAAAAAAAAAACGCAAAAATGGAACACTGAGGGCCAGGAAACCACGAGTACATGTACGTGTCTGTTACCTTCTCAGAAAGCATTGGGCTAATTCAGAAAACGAAGAAGAAACTCCACATCTTTTCTGCAGGGTTGTGTACCTGCAGTGCTTGCAGTCTTCTTTACACACTGAAGGTCACACGACACAAGGGCAGTGACACAACAGTAAGCTGAGAGACGCTGGTCACCTTAATATCTGCTCGCACTGCCCTCAACGCGTGTATTTAAGGCGTATGCTCTACAGACAGCAAACAGAACCTCAGAACATGGACCTTGGGAATCAAGTAAAACGGCTGACTAATAACTTAAGGGAACCCCCACCTAAGGCCCCGAGAACCAGCTTTGTCTCTCTGGCTCATTCATACTCTTACTGCAGTTAGTAATGGGTGGATTGACAGGCTCCTCCCCCAAGCCAGACCCCTCCGCCTCATCTATGCCCCTCCCCCATCCACAAAGACTATGGCATAAAGATTGGGGCGTGAGGAAACTCCACTGTTGTCCAGCTGAAGACATATCCGTCCACGTTGAAGACAGGCATCACGTAGAAGTTCAGCTGAGTCAGCAGCCTTCGCATGTGATAGGAGGTCAGGGCCTGAAACCAGACAATTTCTGTTCAGAAAATTACGGCAGAAATCGACACAGCCGATTGGCCAAAGCTGCTCAGATATGGTGTTAACTGTGTGACACAGCACTGACCAGGTAGAAAAATCACCATTATTACGGTTACAGCCGTTTGGATTACAGGTGGCTTTCAATTAACATAAGATCAACCTCCGTAAATATAGACTTACGCAAAGAGTATATGAGACTGAGTTTACAAAGGTATCAACGCAAAAAGGGAGTATACACCTCTAAGTAAATTTACACTTTATCTTCGCATGTATTTATGTGTTCTCTAATATGGCTTATGTGGTTTTTGGAATGAGGTGTCTTCAATGGTATGTGAAGGCGAATCTGACAACGTAAAATTTTAGCGTAAAAAAAGTGATGTAAAATTACGATTCACGCAGGGGTTTGTTGGTTGGATCACTTATGTCACTTATGAGAGCTGCCTGTGCCTGTACATGTATAACAACATTTAGTAAATATCTGCCCGAAAGCACAGCGGTAGCATCTATTTAGGCGACGTGTCCAGAACGCACAAATTAAACAGGGCGTGCAGAGTGTCCCAAGCGCAGGAGCGAACATGGGGACAGCAGGCCTTCCTGTGAGCTCATTAAGGCCTGCTTTATAAAAAGCGGGACACTCATGTGAGCAGCCGACCCCCCCAGGGACGCCCTGACTGACACAGCTGAGGAGCAAGCTCGCTCAGGCGTGACTGAGACAGCGTCCCCCGCTTCCGCCTGACACAGAGGGGATGCCGCCGTGCTGAGGATTACACGCCACGCTCCAGAGCCTAGCGTGCAGCAGCGGTCAGGCCAAGACGCTTATGGGCTCCCATTCAGTTTGGGACAAAGCCGCAGACAATAAAAACAACAGCTAGGGCTCGCTCTTCTGAAAGGCGAAATCCTGGGGGACTGCAGCATACTTAACCAACTGTGACACTGAATTTCCATTCCTGTGGGATATTAATTAACGTCTATGCTATGCAGCGCCAAAGCACAGGATTAGAGAAAAGCAGATTTTACTGTAGTAAGTCCCGACCTCTAACTAGACTCAGGTCGACGATAATCTGCCTTTCAAATGTGCTGGTGTTCTGCCACACTGTGGTAGGTCTGAGGTACTGCACCTTTCAGAACTGTCCTTAGTTCACAGGAAGGTTTACCTTTATGTGTGTTTGATCAGTGATGCAGCTGGAAACCTTTTAAGTGACGCTACATTTGAGAAGCGATTTGTGCGCTAGACCAGTGATTCTCCGCCAGGGGGCTGCAGCCCACTAGGGGGCCTCAGTGAGGACAAAAGAGGGCTGCCAAATATATTTAAAAAGCATAGAAAAAAGTATGACATTGCTATCAATATATTTTCTGGTTATAAAGAGCGCAATAGCTTGACTCGTAACCTTCCAAAGAATCCCAAAATCCACAGCTAAAATCAAACTCTTTAGTTAGTGGCATCTTACGGGGAAGGTGAGGAATCACTGTTAATCGATTCATTTTGTTTTAATACACTGTTAAAAATACCGTATTTTGCAATATTTGCTTTATATTCGTTGTCAGGCTTCTGATGCTAGAGTCAGAGTTAGAGTTTGAGGTTTTAAAATTAGTTTTTTTTGTTCATAAACATTCACCTTCTGGTTTACAAATAATGGCAGAAAGTGAGAAAAATAGTACTGTTACTCTTCATGCTCAAATGAAGTTACATTGCTTGGCAGTGCAACCAAATCAAAATATGTTTATATTAATTAAAACTAGCAATTGTCATCATTGTAGAACGCACGCAAGAGAAACAATATCATGACCTGCGTATGGGGCACAAACACAGGAGGTTATAGGACAGAAACAGGCTGGGAATCCCTGTGCTAGATGACGGTTTGTGTAAAGTCACAGGCCACTTGGGCCGGGATATGATACCACTGTCAGCCCATTTAACCCCTGGGCACTTTTAACATCCATGTAACATTATTTCACAGCTTCACCGAGGATGGTATTCAGAGCGGACCGTGCCCACACGTTCACCCCCTTGTTTCATGCCCTTTCCAAAACCATGCTCCCCAGACGTCATGTCCCTGTAAAGATGTAGTGCTTCTGACCCGGGTGCCCAAAGCAACCCTGATAGCCACAGCAGGACGAGGGAGGCACCCACTTCTCGGACAAACCACTGACAGAAGGCGGGCCCGATCCACTCCCGGGCGTGTACGCCGCAGTCGATCCACATCGCCTTTTCGTGATGCTGCGCTCTCTTCCCCAGCTGCAGGGGGGGGACATCCTTCCTTTATTTACCTCGCATTTACCTTATGTTCCACAGCAATTATTTTTAAATAATTGTATTTGTCATGCTTCACTGTAAAGAGCTTACTGAAAGCACTATGGGAATAAAATGCATTCTTATACTTTATCTGTCAATACTCTGACAGTGAACCAATCGGGTGGTCCGAGCAACATTCTGTCCCCCCCCCCCCCCCCCCCCCCCCCCCCCCCCGCGCAGGGGGCGCCCCCCCCACGCCGCCCCCCCGCGCCGCAGAGAGCCCCCAAACGGTGCGGGGGG
>JAODKM010000032.1:18995961-19007801 GCA_026780845.1 Petrocephalus sullivani
CACCTATTCACCCACGCCATCCCCACCTTCCCCTATTCACCCCCCCCTTCCCCCCCCACCCGAAGCCCCCCCCCCCGTCCCACCTCCTCCCTCTCCCCCGTCCCCTCCCCCCCGCCCAACACCCTCCCCCCCCCCCCCCCCCCCCATACCTGGAGAACGTAGAGCGGCCTCCCCTCGAATGACCTTCCGATGGAAAACATGCGCACCAAATGTGGGTAGGTCCTGTTCATCTCAAACATCCAGTTCTGAATCTGCGGGGGGAGCAGACGCAGCTTACAGAACCTCCTCAGGACGAGTTACACTTGCAGCTGGTTCTGTGAGCAGGTGCTGTGAACACGGCGGGCACCAGAAGGGCGGTGACCAAACACTGAAACCTCTCTGGGTGAGAGAAGAAGCCCTGGAGGGTGTGTGATTAACAAAGAGGACATACCCCCCCGGGCTGTCTAAGGCTGACAGGCAGCAGAGCGATTCCCGCTACATGTAGTCACCCTAGAGGACCGGGCCCCTGTCACCGAGCAATGAGATGCGAGAGCTGGAGGAGGTGAGAGTGCTCAGCTGGGGCCCTGCCATCATCACTGCTGGCGTGTCGCGTGTGGCGCTTAGCGCAGAGACTCTGAAATGTGAGGTGTGAATACTGTATGCTGAAATACAAAGTATGAGTACTGTACTCTACAATACAAAGTGTCAGCACTGTACTCTGAAGTACGAACACTGAATGTCTGAAATTAAATCTGAAATAACGGCTGAAATTAAATCTGAAATACAGGCTGAGAATACTGTATTCTCAAATACAGGCTATCAGTACTGTACTCTGAAATAAGAGGTGTGAATACTGTACTCTAAAATATGGGTTTTGAGTACCATATTGTAAAATATGGCCTGTGAGTACTCCACTCTAAAATATGAGTAGTTTACTCAGAAATATGGGTTATGAGTACAGCACTCTGAAAATGAGATGTGTGTACTTTACTCTGAAATAAGGACTGACCCATACATGGATGACAGTGACCACGGCTGTAATGGCTGTTTGTGAAAAGAGAACCCTTTCTAACCCTCCAGATATCAGTACTCATGGCCCAACCAGGGTCAATAGATGAAAAGCTGCATAGATACCTCCTCCAGGGAATGATACACCTCGTAATTGTACTGGGATTCAGATCTGCGTGCCCTCGAAGGCCGTGATCCTGATTGGTTTTCGATCTCCGCCTGGAGATTAGAGAGGAGGACCCTGGAATAAAACGAGAAAAGGCCGATACCCATAAACCAACAGTCTGTAGTGGTGTCAGAGCGCCCCCCTCCTGTCATATGGGGCCATCGGTTGTGGGGCATATTTGACTGCAGGCCTGGAGACCTCAGGCGCTATGCACACAACACACATGCTGGGCGATATTCCATACATACCTGAAACCTGTCTCTTCAGATCCAAACCCAGAGATACAGAGAACCTTTAAGAACCCTTCAGAGGCCCTGCGTGCATTCTTTATTTTAATTATCGCCTGTCATTACTGAGCATTCCTCCGTGCTTACTGTGGGCCAGTGGCCGTGAGTGAGACAGAGTCGACCTTGGGACAATTCTGAAGAAGCAGGAGAGGCAAAGACGCTGATGTTTTATGACACATGGGTCAGCGTTTGATTTCCAGCAAGGAGGAAATTATTTTTCCAAATTTTGATCCTCTGCAAGGCTCACGTCATGAGCTCTGTGTAGAGTAACCTGACGGCATGTCACAGAGACATCCTCCCCTTACAGGCATCCTGTAATCACACCCCGCTTCTAACTATAACCTGCGTGACCATTCAAAGCCCCAGCCTCCATACTAATAACCATCCTCACTGACAGCACCTGTACTCCGAGCAGCCCGGAGCTGGCCTCGCCTCCCCTGAGGAAGTCACGGCTACTGAGTGCCGTGCGCTCCGCCCATGCGTGGTTTACACTTTTACTAACGTGTAAATGATAGGGATTAACCCCGAAGCAGAAGAAGAGAACAGAAACAGCCGGAAGCTAACGTCTGCCCCCCATCGCTCAGTGACGACGGTGAAAGGCGAGGCAGGGCAGCCGTGTGCACGAGTGAGGGTGTGTGTGCGGTTTGGGGTACCTGTGGCCGATGTGCGCCCCCCGCAGGCGCCCCTTCAGCTCCTGCGCTTCGCCCCGGCCCACGTGCACGTCCACGGCACCGTCCTGGTGAATGAGTGACGCAGAATTGGGCTGCCAGAGGTCCGCCTGCGGGCACAGGAAGGCCGGATACCGCAGGGACACCTTACAGACGGTGCTTGGAAGATGTGTCAACTGTGCTTAAGACTGTGTCAATATCACACTGTGCCATACAGAAGCATGTGGGCTATAGATGTCTGGATAAAAGTGCGTGTGAACTGAAAGTGGGCCTATTGTTTTACGGACACCATGGAGCATTTTGTGAGGGGAGGGGGTGGTTAAGGAGTTTGATCAAAAGCCCTGTGGTGCTGTAACTATTATGCCAAGCATGGGATTCAAACCAGATACCTTCTGATGACAAGCGCAGAAGCCAAACCCACTGAGTCACAAACCATACCCCAGACTTGCCTGCTGGTTTCAGCCTTACAGGTCCACTCATAATTCTTTGCGAACGTGAAATAATCCGGAAGAATCCTCTGACTTGGATTAATAATGGCAGGGAACATGGTTCTGGTTCGCCACAGCTTTTGATAATCAGCTGCCTTAAACCACATTAAGCTGTACTAACTAGGCTCTACATGCACGCCACGGCTGATGTCCGAGTGGGATGACAGGTAAGAGGAGGTAACCAGTCATGTGACTTGCCTTTCCCAGGTGCCGTGTGTTTCGGCTGTCAGCCAGCAGCCCAGGCTCAGCTTCTCATCTTTCTGGCACCTCTGATTGGAGGGGATGTGGCCAGGCGGGACCCGCGCAGCCGCGGTGAGTAGCTCACCGCAGCAGTTTACCCACAATGCCCACAGTTCTCCACACCCTGCAAAGCTGCCCTGCTCACACCCACCACAACTCTGGTGAGGTTTGGATCTTCACTTCTCTTTTACAGAAGCACAATGGACCAGTTACTTCATGTATTTTTCTGATGCATGTTCTGAAGTGGGTCATATGCCATCCGGGTTCCCAGCTGGTGACCATTCAACCAGTCGTGGAACACTGGGACTTTGGGGGAGGGGCTGATTAATCTCCAAATATAAAATACAGCCAGTCCTACTACAATGCGACCAATCTGTTCCTGAGAAACCCTGCATTCACTAAAATCAGCTACTAAAATACATATATCCAAAGGAAATACCAGGGGTATGGGACTCCAAAACTTAGTAACCTATGCCAAGCAAAATGAATTAAATAATAACCCGTGAATAATGATATGCATTTTGAGTAAGAACTAATAATACATTCATAAATTGTATCATGTAACATCTCCTATGGGTAAGGAAAGCAACTCCCAAACTGGTAAGGTACGCACAATGACAATGTAATCAAAATTAAAACACTGATAACAGTGGACATTAATAAATGTTAAAATAATGATAAGCTAACTGTGTGTTTTTTTATAAGTTGTCAATATTTGTAGAGTTTTAGAATGTGATAACAGGATCAGCCGATTCACTGAAAAGAATCGGCCCAAAAAAAAACCAGTTCGGTCACAAATCGCGTATCACGATCATTCGCTTGAATAGTTCTTTTTGCATGCAAGTGCAACAACGAATAGTGTTTCCCGCTAAGACCGCGTTGTGTTGTAATTAGTGCCGGGTTTTCCCTCTGACAGAAAATTGCGCAAATACAAATGTGACTGCGCGTTGTATTAGACTTCGGTAATAATATATCAATCGCATTAGAACAGATTCGCAGTGTGATATCAGGCGCTGTAGCCAGACTGGCTGTATATACCTTCTGGCTGTATATACCCCTATATACCTTCTGGCTGTATATACCCCTATATACCTTCTGGCTGTATATACCCCTATATACCTTCAGGCTGTATACCCCTATATACCTTCTGGCTGTATATACCCCTATATACCTTCTGGCTGTATACCCCTATATACCTTCTGGCTGTATATACCCCTATATACCTTCTGGCTGTATATACCCCTATATACCCTCTGGCTGTATATACCCCTATATACCTTCAAGTCATGCCTGTTCTTTGGGAGAAGGTTAAATGTATTAAATCTGTCCCAGTGACGTATCAGCTGCCAACAGCTATATTTGTTGAAACTGGGACCCCTATTATACAGAGTACATTTACAGTAAAATTCAGTCCAGATCCTGCATAGTCATGGGTGCTCAGGTTCTTTGGTGCCGACAGCTACCTGTATGTGATGTCCTCTTTTCACAGGTGATACCAAGGTGTTTACACACAAGAAAGAGCATAACTCAGTGAGAGGTGAGCATGCACTTCCTGAATGGGACACTGGGGCTCTCCAGGAGAGTTGGGCAGTAGCCGGATGATAAATGATAAATGATCTTTGGAACCGGACCCTTTTTCAAAGCTAGATGTGATATACTGCACAAATGCAGACGGAAGTCATTCTCAAGCCACATCTGTTTCCGTCACAGAAAGAAAAAAGCACACAGACACGAAAGAATCAGTGCATCCAAAGGGACCGGTGGGCAGATGAGGAGCAGCCCGTTCCAGCCACGGCCCTTTGAAGGTCCATTTAGCAGGCTGCTGAAGGTTATTAACACACATGGGTCCATTTGGCTCCATTCCGACCCTAATGTAACTAGAGTACCTGGGACCCCAGTGTGGGAGCCTCTATCGTGAGAGAGCCTCATGGTCTGACAGATATGCGAGAGGCTTTGAAGGCCCCGTAATGTATGGGGTGAAGACGCTGTAGCATTCCCCAAGAGCTTCAGGGCCACGCTGGGCCGAAAGGCAAGACCTGACAAGAGAAGCTAGTAAATCCAGTGAATTTATGCACGCGCCATCCTGCTCGATCGCTAGGAGTCATCCTGCTCCTCTGCTCGGGGTATCCTCTACTGCCATCCAATTTGTTTGTCGAAAAGTAAACCATCTTCTACGTATGTTTTTATTGCTACTGTCTTCCCTCGGTTTATCTGGAACGGGTGGGTAATGTTGTCTTTGGAAAGGCAGTTCCAGGAAACTAGGAGACACCCAGGCTTTTAGCTATCAGGCAGGTCATGTGACCATCTCTCCAGAGGGCACGAAGCACAACTAATCCACAACAAATTTATTGTTCCACCAATCTATAGGTGAAATATATATATATGAGTGATACAAAACATTTGAACGGTAAGGTGGGTACATCGGGGGGGTCGACTGCTTGCGAAGGGCCCTAGAGTATTTCGTGAAGCTATTGGCCTTGCTTATAGCCCCAACAGAGAAGTATCCATTCTTGTGAGGCTCGAACCAGCGACTTTGCACACCGCTCCCCCATGGCTGGTGTGGGGGGCGTAACATGTCTGAGCAGAGACAGGGAGCTGATCTGAAGGCAGCTTTCTGCAGCAGACGGATGAGCAGATACCAGCAGTTGAAGCTAGCCGACGCGTTCCCGCTCGTAACTCCTCAGCGCAGCGGCGACGGCTGTGATCCGCGGGAGAGGCTACCGCTTCCGGGGTTCTGGGGGTGTGTGGCTTACGGGGTTAGGCTCTGATGTGTATGATCAGAAGGTCACAGGTTCAAATCCCCAGGCTGTGGCAGTTTCTTCAGGGACTCACAGGAGATAGGAGTCTGCTAAATAAATGAAGTCCCTTCTTTGGAGTTTTGCTTGCGAGAGGCGGTGTCCAGCATAGACTGGCTGACGTGATGAAGGACGCATGTTACAATGTAACCACCACTGGTTCGCGTTCCAGCCGGGCCCTCAGGGTACAGCTTAGCAGCAGGAGCAGAATATCCTGTATAAAACCTTAGCCTAATAAAGGGAGAATGGACTCCCAGCCCCGGTCCTGCAGAGCTCAGGAGATCTGCAAGCTCCCTGTGTCCAGGCACTGATCCAGTAGCCGTCTGAAGCAGCTTGTAAGGTCTCAGACTGACTGCGCTTTGCGCAGCGGTGGAAACCCTGCAAGGCGGCTAAGCGGAGCGGAATAAGGCATTTCACAGGCCGTATTCGTGGAAAAGCTGGAGTGTGGACTGAAATAACTTGAGTGCCCTCTCTGGAATGGGAGAGATAACAGCAGGGTCCTGTCATAGCTGGACACTGGGGATCCAGCTGAAGATGGGTGTCTGTCATTATATGGCGACACCGGCATAATGAATGATTGTCTTTAATGTATCAGTATCGGGTCCCATTGTCCGGTTTTCAGGTACCTCTCCAGGCCTCGAGAAAACAGCATGCCGCCGGCTGACAGTGAACACACCTCGGAGGGGAGGGTGAGCCCACAGTGCCACCCTTCAAACTGGCCACTGCTGTCCCTGACTGGGCTTTGACAGAGCCCATCTGTGGCGCACCCACCTCCACTGGGTACACTCTGGGTACGCTCTGAAATCTCTGCTTAATTATTGCAGCCTTTGACATTGACCAGAAGGGGTTTCAAAAGGCCCCAATGAATACTAATGAAGGAAATCTAAACAGGCATCACTGGAGGGTGTCTCTGTATGCTACTTACTAGGCTTCACTGTACAGTATTATCACATTGTGATTGGATGGAGTCACTGCATGGCATCACTATATGGTATCATCATGTGATATTTAACAGGTATCACTATTACATCACTGGAACTTTACAGGTATGACATTAGCATATGATATCTTCAACTGAACAGAATCTCTGTTGGTTTACTTATGGTTAAGGTTAGTTAAGTGATTGGGATTAGGGTTTTTCCCAATATGAATGGAAGGTCCCCATTTCGATAGGTACGCGAGTTTCTGTGTGCACGCGTGCGCGTGTGTGTGTTTATATATGTGTGTGTGTCAAAGGAAAGCTGACTGGGCTGTGTGAAACACACACGCACACACACAGCGAGACTGAAGTTTGGGATCTGAGCACAGGGTCAGCCAGGGTATTGGTGCGATTGCTCAAGGGCCCCGTGGCGGCGTCCATCGGAAGACGGCACGACTCAAACCGAGGACCTTCCAACCATGGGCATAGAGTCCAGAGCCACTGAGCCATACACCAGGGCAGCCTTCTGACCTCTCACACCTTCGGGGCGCCTCTGTGAATGAGTCACCGAGCTCCTGCTCGCTTAGCTTCCAAAATCCACCTCGGAACGGTTTTGTGAGCTTTTCATACTGTTTTCTCTACAGATGATATTATGAATTGGAAATGAAATACTTAACCACCAATTGGCCCCCTGAGCAGGATATAAATCATATTCGTCTGTCAGGTCTATAAATCTCCAGCAGAGTCAAAAGTTGAAATAGTCACTTGATCTGTGTTAGATTAATATCTGGAGGACACACTTCAATCTGCATAAGTCATTTTTCATCTGGCGCTCCCTGCGGTTTTGTACCTACATATGAGCTACCAGAGGTCTGCAGAAACTCCCTCACCCAACTACAGCACGCGTTGCAACAAGGGCACGCCAGAGCACCGTGCCGAACACACGCGTGCCTGCCTTCGCTCTGCCCCCTCTGCGGTCGACTGGGTCCCGTATCCAGCTGGAGACCACTAGATATGAACAGTAGCTCAGCAGAAGCCCAGCGCTCTGAGAATGGAGCATGTTAAACGCGACTGTATGCAGGAAACTTACCCTCAGGTTTCCAAAAAGCCTTCGGAGAAACTGCACTTCCTCATAGCTGTGGGGGGTCACTCTGATCAGCTGATCACTGCAGAGGGAAGACAGGAGACAGGGCGAGTGAATGCCTGATGGGAAACGTGACCGGTGGAGAGTGACTCTCTGTGTTGCCTGTAGAATCTGAACTTCACACCACAGAGGATATAACTGAACCCTTAAAACCAGAACCTCAGTTTGGGTGAAATGCAGCTCACTGCTTCAGTGAACAAGGCAACAGTAAATTCTGGCGATTATGTGAGTCATTAGCAGCCCTTTGCAATCGCAGTTCATTTACCCCAACATACCATTTGAAAAATATAAAGAAACTCTATTTATTTCCAACAGGGTAATATTTCTTGCTAAACTTTTATTATTCTTTTACTCATGTATCCATCTTTTTACAGAATATGCAGACAGATTCCTGGAGTAGAAAGGAAGATATGTAAGCCAGCTGGGAGACTTGGCCAGGAGAATTTGAGGCGCAGTGACCCTTTTTGACGTAACAGCTGTTGCTATGTTTAAATTTAACAGCTGTTGCTAAGATTAAATTCAAGTCAGGAGTTTCTGAACACTAAATACAGATGATAGCACAAATAAAAAATCTAAAGCTAGTTAAATTCCCTGAATTATTTTACTGTCTTTTTTACTTTATTTCTTCATCCAGATGTAGGTTTTGATTTAGATTTTTTAAAGTAGTTTTCCCATTTATACAACTTGGTACTTGCTGAAGCATTTTAACTCCCCAGTTAGAGGAATAGTGACATTGTCTCCCTGTTCCCTGTTTAGTGGAAGGGTGACATTCTCTCTGTGAGACACACAGACAGACTGGCAGGAAAATAAGACTGCCTACTGTGTTGAGGTGGCCACTTTTATTTCGGCCAGCTTCGTTTTTAAAGGTCTTAACAGGACAGTGCATCCTGACTTCCCGCATTCCTCCACTGTAAGCTGCATGTGGCTGCATGCACTGCGCAATTATTATTCCTCTATTTTTTTTGCGCTGTTATGTCTGCAGCAGCAGCGTAAAAAGAGGAGTAGGGCTGTTCAGGATAAAATATAAAGATTGCGATTTTCTCACAATTCATGAGCAATCTCTCTCTTTCTCTCTGCTATTATTTTTCATCATGTAAAGATGCACAATATATTGGTTAATGTAGCAGTATTGCTGTGAAATGTGAGCACATACACACACACACACACACACACACATATATACAGAGACTGGGGAACCTGCTGGGTATCTGCACTGCAAGGCCTTCACACTAGCTGCTGGGAAACTGTATGGTGAAACCCACATAGCAGCTGCTGGCGAACGACATGTTGAAACTGACATACTACCATCTCCTCGTTAGTATAGTGGTGAGTATCCCCGCCTGTCACGCGGGAGACCGGGGTTCGATTCCCCGACGGGGAGACTACTCTTTTCCCTTAATTGCACCTTGGGGACAAAGTAAGCTTTTTATTTTTTATTGAGCTACCAGCAGGGGAACTGCACTGCAAAGCCTTCACACTAGCTCCTGGGGAACTGCAATGCAAGGCCTTCACACTGGCAGCTGGGGAAATGCATGGTGAAGCCAACACACTGGCCACAGGTAAACTGCACTGCAAAGCCTTAACACTGGCCACAGGTAAACTGCACTGCAAAGCCTTAACACTGGCCACAGGTAAACTGCACTGCAAAGCCTTCACACCGGCTGTCTCTCTGTAAGACAGACTGGCAGACAGGGAAATAAGACTGCCTGTGATGAGGTCCTTTTTTATATATATAGGATGATATTCGGGTAATGTGGGACATCGGGTAATGTGGGACATCGGGTAATGTGAGACATCGGGTAATGTGGGACATCGGGGAATGTGAGACATCGGGTAATGTGGGACATCGGGTAATGTGAGACATCGGGTAATGTGGGACATCGGGTAATGTGGGACATCGGGTAATGTGAGACATCGGGTAATGTGGGACAGTTTAGCTTTGACAGGTTTACTTCCTGGCTAAAGTAGATCTAATTAGAATAGTCATCACTGAGAGTTGGTATAGAAAGCACATGATCCAAAAAACGTGATTTTATTAGTGTGCGGTCACAGCTGGGGATATGGCAAGCATTTTAGGGGAACATCCCTCAGAAATCACAGGATAAGGAGAATGACAGGTGCCTTTGATTTTACTGATATTAAGGTTATAAATCTGTTATTAGTATTTACAGGGAGATGGAACTGCCTGTGAGACATTACTGCCGGTCGCACCTCTGTTTCTTTGCCCCCCACCTTTGCTGCCCTGTCGGCAGCTCTCCAGCACCTCTGCCAGCTTCCTCAAGACCCGGTCATGGCGCCATCTATAGCGTCCCTGGGAAAGCGCGACCTTGCAGCCTGACAAGATGTGCTTTAGGGCTACTGCAAAGCATGCAGCATTCCTCCCTCCTGAACCACAGGTAAAGGTTCCGAGGACAGGGAAGCGTGTCATATGTTGAGCGGATGAGGAAGCTGATCCTCGCCTGCGGGATCTTCCAAATATCGGACTCCCTCCCTGGTTGTCCAGCCTCCTTGTCTGCCCTGCGTCACGGCCTTGATCTTATCGCGCTCCTCCGCCTTCCTCATCACTTCCGCCACCACCATCTCCTTCCTCTCTTTGCGGCCGGCCTTGGACCAGAACCGCGGTGCTTCTTGCAACTCGCATTCCTTACCGTCTGGTCAGTGGACTCTCTCAACTCGAGAAACAAGCCCGGTTATAAAAATAAATTGCCCCTAATTTAAAAAAATCTAGGATATACTACTTGCAGTAAAATAAATACTTGAAATTGACTAAGATATATTAAATTTTTTTCCTTGAGTTGTTTTGTATGTTACACTCAGTCCTTGGCAAAATTATTCAGTATCGCTGTCATGGCTCCTATAAGCAAGAATTTTTTTTTTCTTTTGATGTGGTAAGGAGACTTTTTAAGGATTGCAGAAAGGTATCATACGTAGGGTAAATACATTATGTTAATGGTACAAGGGGCACTGGAAATCAAAATGGCAATGGCTTTAATATATATGTCATTATATTATTCCTCACTTGGAAACTTCTTTTTGCATGTAGTGTTTCTCGCTAAGACCATACTGCATTGTAGCTCGAATAGGGCTTTTCTCTAGTAGTAATATATTAGAGCAGACTCTCCCTATGATATCACACTTTGTAGCAGGACTGACTGCACTGAAATAGAGACGACTGCACTAGACAATCAGCCATTTCCCATTACCCCAGAGGAGTATGAAGTGTTCCTTTGACTCATTCTGCACTTACAAGAGGTCGCAAAGTATCTGTCCACCACATCTTTATATGTCATAAACTTGTATCGTCCTTGCGCTAATCTGTGCCAGAAGGCTCGACAAGTTTCATGCGGGCCAATTAGGCGAAAATATATCAATTTTTGGTTAAAATGTCAGTGCACCACTAACAATAGGATCGTTCACTGAAATGGGACGGTCACTACAACTCAGACAGGGCACACTCCTGATTACAAACGCGAGAAACGCTAAGCGTCTGCTCATTATTATAACACCTGTCTTACTCCCCCCTCCTCCTGTCACTCTGTCCTGTGCAATGCAGTCCTGTCAGTATCGTTGTGGGTGTGTTGGGGTGGAGGGGTGGGCGCTACAAATGGGAATAAAGATGAAATTTCCTGCATATTTATAAGTCACTTGGCATTCTTATTATATGACAGATGGCTATCAAACCACAGACCGAGCTGTCAGGAGTGCTTTACCCCTGAGGCAGAGGGGTGACATTCCCGTGTGCCGGTGGACGCAGTCAGGGCTTCTGTGGCGGGTCATTTCACATCTGCCACTCTGAAGAAAAGGCTCGTAAATGAGGATGGGGTGTTTTACGTGCTCTTAGAAACCGCATTAGCCATTACATGTAAGCAGCCTTAGACTGGCAGGGGAGTCTATAAAAGGAGGTGGTCTGTAAGCCATATGGACAGCTGCAGGGAAACCTCATGGTGAATCTTGCACAGACCTGCTGCTGGGGAAGAGTACTGTAGACCTGCACACCGGCTGCTGGGGAACTGCATGGTGAAGCCTGCACACTGTTTGCAGGGGAACCACACTGCAAAGCCTTCACACTGGCTGCTGGGGAACTGCATGGTGAAGCCTGCACACTGTTTGCAGGGGAACCACACTGCAAAGCCTTCACACTGGCTG
>JAODKM010000032.1:19011325-19021940 GCA_026780845.1 Petrocephalus sullivani
GCACAAGGCTGGGATGGGCTACAGGACAATAGGCACAAGGCTGGGGTGGGCTACAGGACAATAGGCACAAGGCTGGGATGGGCTACAGGACAATAGGCAAACAGTTTGGTGATAAGGCAACAATTGTTGGCGCAGTTATTAGAAAATGGAAGAAACTCAAGATGACTGTCAATCTCCCTCAGACTGGGGCTCCATGCAAGATCTCGCCTCGTGGAGTATCAATGATCATGAGAAAGGTGAGGGATCAGCCCAGAACTACATAGGAGGACCTGGTCAATGACCTGAAGAGAGCTGAGACCACAGTCTCAAAGGTTACCATTAGTAACACACTATGCCGTCATGGATTAATGTCCTGCAGCGCTCAAGGTCCCCCTACTCAAGCCAGCACATGTCCGGGCCCGCTTCTGAAGCGTTCCAAAGACCATCAGGATGATCCAGAGGAAGCATGGGAGTGGGTCATGTGGTCAGATGAGACCGAAATAGAACTTTTTGGTATAAACTCCCCTCGCTGTGTTTGGAGGAAGAAGAAGGATGAGTATAATCCCAAGAACATCATCCCAACCGTGAAGCATGGGGGTGGAAACATCAAGCTTTGGGGGGGCTTTTCTGCAACAGGGACAGGACAACTGCACCGTATTGAGGAGAGGATGGATGGGGCCAATAGAAAATCTATGGAGGGAGCTGAAACTCCGTGTTGCCCAGCGACAGCCCTGAAACCTGATAAGATGTGGAGATGATCTGTATGGAGGAGTGGGCCAAAATCCCTGCTGCAGTGTGTGCAAACCTGGTCAGGAACTACAGGAAACGTCTGACTTCTGTAATTGCCCTTGCCAGTTGGTAGGTGATCAAATGCTTATTTCATGCAATAAAATACAAATTAATTATTTAAAAATCATACAATGTGATTTTCTGGATTTTTTTTAGAGTCTCTCACAGTTGAGGTGTACCTACGATGAAAATTACAGGTCTCTCCATTCTTTGTAAGTGGGGGAAAATAGGGAAAATCGGCAGTGTATCAAATACTTATTTTCCCCACTGTATGGGTAAAATACAGAAGATTCATTGTGGTGTCAATGACGACAATTAATCATGTGTTTTATGATTTAAAAAGTCGCTGTTAAATTTATTGGGTTATATCCAATTTAATAGCTTTAAAAACCATGATACAAAACTCCTTAAAACAGGATTTTTAACTAAGTTTTCCATAGCTTTAAATCGGCTTTTTTGCTGGAGTGGCTGGGAGCCATGGTCAAGTACCCAAGGGTGAAATGACTCTGTCAAGCCCGACATTTGCACCAGAGACATTCTGATCACCGGCACAGTGTGCTAACCTGCTAAACACAACCCCCACCCCCAGTTCTCTAAGCTTTCATTACATGTACTACATTTATGTACCTGAACCTCAGACCAAGTGGAACTGATTACAAAAACAAACAATTAATCATGTCAACCAAGGGGGTTTAATTTTCTGAGCTAGTGAAAGCAAGGCCCGACTTGGGAAGGAATCTTGGAGCCGTCCCAGACTGCAGGGGGTCTCTCCCTTCTGTGCCCCCTGCATCTGCCCTTGTGGGTAGCAGGGCAGACCGGCTCAGCCGGGCCGGTGGGGGGTCGGCATCAGCTCGATCCTTAGCAAACACGTACGTTCGCGATGCACCCGATTGTCTGACGCCCAGCGGCGTTATTGCCTTGAACCCGAGACCGGGGTGTGACAGCCGATCTGCCCAGGTCTCAAATAAAGCCGTTACGCATCCTAAAATACCACCTTACAAAAGTAGTAAACCCAGTATTCTTGTAACCGCATGCCACGATTATCAAAAGCACCTCTAGATATCGATCAGGCGTTTCGCGATTAAACAGATAAGTTTGCAAAGCGCTGTGTTTTGCTCGTTGTATGGATACATATTATACTTGATTCAATGAACTGAAGGTTACAACAGGTTACAAAATGCAATTGAAAGTTTTTCTCAAAAAAGTTTGCCTTAAATACAGTATGTACATTTAAGGACTGAGCTGCTGTATGTTACATCATATGGGAAACTCTTAGTTATTTACAGCAAAGTAATATTGTTATTATTATTATTATTATTATTATTATTATATGTAGTCGTTATTGCTGGTGGTTATGCTACATGCATAGGTGAAGCTGCATCACTCACCCGGCATAGCGGCCGTCGTACAGACCCGCGCTGGCTGGACCCAGTAAACTGCCGCAAATCATTGCGCATCGCAGTATATGCGCCGGGCGGACGGCGCGCCTGGCGCTCGCGGTCATATTAGACAGGCACTGGTTCGCGCTCCTGATCCAGAGCAGATCAGCGGGATCAACTGTATCGCGAGGATCGACAGGTTCTGCGAACGAGGCTGCGCGGCGGGGACCGACGGAGTGCAGCCGCACAAGCCGCGCAGATCTGCACGCGGGGCCGGGGGGGGCTGTCACGTGACCGGGGGCCGGGGCTCTGGGCGGAGCTACCGACTCGAGTCACTGTCCTTTGCAACTTTTTTTTATTACTGTTTTTATTACTTATGGACAGCGTTTTGTTTATTCATTAAAAATGTTCGTATATTTATACGCACATTTTGGTGAGTTTTTTGCTTAATTTAACTTATGAACGCTGCTTATTGTCTAATATTAAGGACCAAAATAACAAACAATCAAAATTAAGTCTAAACATATCCATAATCGATAAATATTCATGCTAATAAACATTTAAATAAATTGATTAAACGTGAATGAGCTTGGTGTTCGTAATCCTATGTGTTTTTGTTAACCCTGTTCAGTAACTGAAGGTTTTTCAAGTAGGAATTAAATTGGGTTAAGTACGTATTGTCTTACCAGAGTAAAACGTGTTAAGTGACATAAAGAAGAGCGGCTGCACTATGAGTGTCGCCAATTATCGAATGCTTAAAATGCACTAATCTGTTTCCACAAACCGAAAGACCAGACAGTGTCTGAATAGGACTCCTTTTCTGCCTGTGTTTCTAAGGGACCACCATCACCTGCATGGAGATGATATCTATCTTATCTATCCGGGAACATCTAAACCGTCCCCACACCGTCGCCACGTGCACAAAATCCGGCCCCACCCCGTCCCCGCGTGCACAGAAACCGTCCCCATCTCGTCCCCGCGTGCACAAAATCCGGCCCCACCCCGTCCCCGCGTCCTCATTTGGCACTTTTCTCCAAAATATTTGTTTTGCATTACTCAGGCCAAATTGTCCAACTATTTTTATTCTGAAAAAGAAAAAAACTCATCTGAATTTACTGAAAGAAAAAAAAAACCTTTTGTACGTCTTTTCCATTTTTAAGAGCGGTGCCATTGTAGTGCGTATTTAGACAAATTGTTCTTCGACAGCCCTGAACAACCTAATCTACGCTGTCATCAGAACAACAGAACCAACGGATTTATAATTTATATGGCACTGTACACAGACTGCCAAATGTGCGCAGTGCAGGTGCATGACAGCGTCCTTGACTGCATCAGATGCCCCATCATAGTCGTCCTGTTATAACGTCTTTCTTTAGGTGACGTTCTCATTCAAAGAAAGTGGCATTTCTGAACTGGACTATTTTCCTGAAGAACATTAAGCAGCTTGGCCACCTTCTCTGAAATAGCAAATAGATGCTCCTGGAACATGAAGCTTGATCGGGCCGTTTCCTCAGCCATTGTGCTACTTTCGGGTGTTGCTGAGAACCCACACAGCCGGTCAAAGCCTGGGACTGAGCCCTGACTGAACCGGAAACCTCCCCAAGCAATCTCTGAGGGCAACATGCAGAAGAGGCATCTATCTTGTGTTCAGGAGTCCTGTAGAACAATGAAGTCCTGTACATACAGTCATTACCATTACATTACATCTAGTGATTTGTAGATTTGTATGTCTGGCTTTGGCCTTACATGCATGAATTCATTAATGATTAACTTGTAAGATATGCTACATTTATTAGCCACACCCTTTCCTTCTGCCCACCCAGAATGTGTTGACCTTGATGTTAGCATTAATATGGTCTTAATAACAGGCACTGACAAATAACTAAAGTAGTCCCAGATTCTTAAATTTGGGTATGGGCTGGCTGGAGCAAACCATTTTATAATTCATCCTGTTCTTGTCTCAGTGTTGCTGGTCAGTGAACTCCTTTCAGGAATACCCAGGGACGTTCTCAATAATTCAGACAATGGAGGGGTGTTAGGTGATCTAGGCCTCCTATGCTGATTTTGAAATCTAAGGGTTAAACCCTTAACCCATTTAATCCCATTTTTTTTCCTGCAAAATAAGTGCATGCATTTCACTCCATAGACCTCCCTAACACATAATATGCATTTGTTTTCATTTCATGTTGGTTATGTTAGCAACAATTGTTGCCAGTGGGATTGAAATGGTTAAGCAATGATTTTAATTACTTCAAGTTACTTTAGTAAATATGCAGGTAGAAAAGAATTTCCATATATATGCTATATGCTGAGTAATGAATAGTAATACTGTGCAATATACATGAACTCAATACATGTACCATGAATAGACCAATTCAGCAGTGATTAACTAGCACTAGATAAACACTGACATCAAAGGCCCCAGGAAAACCAGTGCACTCTGGGTAAAAAAAATCTGTACCGTAATGAATGTAATAGTGTAATGAAGATTTCCATTCAAATTTCAGTCAAGGTCTAAAGATTAAATCTTAGAAGCCCGACTACTCCCCTCCATACACCTTCACGTCACTTTTCCTGGGGGGTCCCAGCAGCCCAGGGCCCAGGCAAGACAGGGCACAACGGCACAGGACTGGGTTACACCCCGGACAGGATGCCAGTGGCACTGAATACAGCATTTCAGGACTTATCTGACAGAAAGACATTATATCAGACTGTGAAACAGGACCCACCGGAGTATCTCTGCTCTACTGCAGCAGGGGAACACAGTGGACATTCATTCCAGCTTCATTCATGCCACAGTCCCAGTTTATGGAGGAGTGAAAATTTCCTACATAAACATGGACCCCAGTTGCCAGCACAGCCTTGCTGATGGCCATGAACTGAAGCTGTCTTGTTGGATGGCCAGCATGGACCAGAAGGAACCTGCCTGGGAGGGCAGTGGGTCAGGGTCGCTCCAGGCGCGGGAGAAATGGTCAGAACACAGCGGAGATGATTTCAGATTTCTGTGGATCTTGTTTCCTGCAGGATGATCACTAATGCAACCCTAGAGAAACTGCTTCAGTATGAATATGTCTGTGCTCTACAGTGTCCGTACCCATCAGTGTCTAGACAGCACTTTGTCTGTACCCCATGTTTGTACTCTACAATGTCTGTACCTATCAGTGTCTATACAGTACTATGTCTGTACTCCTCAATGTCTAGACAGCACAATGTCTGTACCCCTCAGTGTCTGTACAGCATAGTGTCTGTACCCCTCAGTATTTGTACCCCTCAGTGTCTGTACCGCACAATATCTGTACCCATCAGTGTCTGCACAGCATAGTGTCTACCCCTCAGTATTTGTACTCCAGAGTGTCTGTAGCTCATGTCTGTACAGCACAGTGTCTGTACCCCGCAGTATCTCTACTGCATAGTGTCTGTACTCTACAGTGTCTGTACTGCACAGTATATGTGCCCCATGTCTGTACTCCACAGAGTCTGTACCCCATGTCTTTAGCACACCGTATCTGTACCCCAGTGTGTGTACTCTAAGGTATCTGTACTGCACAGTGTCTGTACTCTACAGTGTCTGTACTCGACAGAGTCTGTACCCCATGTCTGTACTCGACAGAGTCTGTACCCCATGTCTTTAGCACACCATATCTGTACCCCAGTGTGTGTACTTTAAGGTATCTGTACTGCACAGTGTCTGTACTCCACAGCGTCTGTACTGCACAGTGTTTGTACCCCATGTCTGTAGCTCACAGTATCTGTACCCCAGTGTGTGTACTCTAAGGTATCTGTACTCCACAGTATCGGTACCCCTCAGTGTCCATAACCCTCAGTGTCTGTACTCCACAGCACCTGTACCCCTGTGTCTGTATCTCCGAGCGTCCATACCCTACAGTGTCTGTACCCGGATGCTTCTATGGAATCCCAAAAGCTGCTGTAGACAGTATTCCATTAGAGCAGAAACAAGTGATTCCTGAATCACTGCCTGAACAAATCAAAGCAACCAGAGAAGCTCCAGTTCATTGCGGTGCAACATCATTAAGACAGTCTTACTGAAGCAGTCTGACCTATGAGGCTTTTTACGGGGTTACAGAGAACCAGACAGGACAGGTCTGGGTCACATGTCATTGTATGACCTCACTGGGCTCGCTGCGATCAATTAGCACATTAAAGCCCCTGGAAGAAATGATGGATGAAGGAGCCTGGCGCCAGACACTGGGGAACAAACACATGGAGTGAGATGTTTCTAATTCAGAGGAGCAAACAGGCCCATGCTCTGACGGGCCCCTCAGAGACGGCCCCGGGCTGCTGATTAAACAGACTTGTCAGACCATAGCAAGTATTTATTGTGGTGTTTTCCTGAGAAGTTCCTTTTGGGCTTTATGAATGCAGAGAGTCCATCTTGAAGGCAGGAGGTGTCAGTGCATAGCTGGTATTTGCTTTTTTCCCATAAGACATGTTTTAATCCATTCTCCTCTGGAGTAACTCAGACATCTGCTCAGATTTGAGGTTTTGGGATCTGAGCGCATGTCATCCTGGGATCAGGCTCTCGGGCACCAAGCTACCCGTGTGCATCGACACCTCTGAAGGTTGAAGTAAAAAAATGAAGGTAAAAAATAAATGTCTTAAAAGCAGAACCGCTGTCTTACTAGTCCTGCTTTTCCGCGACACGCACACATTTCACACACGAAAGCTTTCAGACCGCCCTGATATCTGCTACACCACCCTTCAGGACCTGCGTACTGGTGTTACACATGGAGGCATGTGAAGCCCACTGATCACTTTAAAAACTCCCCGACTGATGCAGAGCTGTCTACTGTGTATTAATTGGCTTGGCTTCTCTTCAGACCATTACCGGTTTCTGTACTGGGACAGGAGGGGTCTGGACTGGTTCAGGTGGTCTTAGAATTCGGCTGCCAGGAAATCAACATCCCCAGAGTGGGCCTGTAACGCAAAGACCAGGCGTCTATAAGCTCTGTCCAGGGAGATGCAGGGGGTCTGCCGCGCCCCAGGACTTTGGCTGATACCCACGGCTCCTGTTCTTGTGAAAAGAGGGTTTTATCTGCTGGAATGCCTCACAGAGATCAGATGCAGAGAAACAGCATGTTGGTGTAATTAAGAGGATACTGAATGCAGGAGTTTCTGATATAAAAGGTCCATGTGCTTCAGGCACTGAGCCTGATGGCTTCTGAATGAACACTTTAGTTTTGTTTATAGACACTTCAAATCAGTCATGGGTTGTTTAGCAATTGCTTAATGGATGGAGTGCATGGGTTGTTCATCAGGGACGGATTATTGCTAATTTAAATTGGCTTATTTGTGTGAAAATGGATTTGTGTAGGATTCTGGCACAAGTGTTCAAAGAATCTGATAGAATAAACCATTCTTGTAGATGTCAAGCACCTCCAGATTTAAAAAACCAAACTACATCTGTATTCAGATTCACATCCAACTTGTGTAATATCAAACATAAGAGCTATTTATTTCTAGCAAAAACATTTTATAAAGCACAGCTATCAGATAACAACAATAATCTGATAAAGCAACATCGTTTTCCTCTTCACTTAATTTCACTCGATAATATCCCATCTTTTTATGCGTTGCTAAAATGATGAATTAAAGCTAAAGGTCTAACGAGTCAAATTAACAGCTCACTCATTTTTGAAAAATTAAAAAAGCAATACAGTCGAACTTCTTATTGTCAGCTGGAGACTGGGGCTTCATAGCTCTTCGGAATGGACTGGAATTGCTCTGTAATGCGCGAGTCGGCTCGACTAACTGGGCAACACTGCCACCTACTGGACCAGAGCGTCCTCGCACATACTGCCGCGCCCAGAGTCATAAGCTAGGCGTGCTTTTGCTTCCTTTTTATTCCTTTTCTGACTGCCTAACGACAGGGCTTTTTTTTTAATCACTACACTATTGTTCATTTTATTGTATTGTTCTGCTATCTTTTTAATGCCATATACTGTTGCACACTTTTGCTTCAGCACAGCACATTGAATGCCCTCTGTGCACGGTAACGTGTGATATAAATAACCTTGCCCTGCCATGCCTTACACACTATATCTGCCAGGGAGCTCATCCAGAGTGACTATATGCTGCAGCTATCAGTCAGCCTCAAAATGTTTTTCCGAGGCCCTTATTTGGATAATAAGTGAGCTGCCTGATGTTTGGGGTTTTAAAGGCTAATCCTGATGCTTGATTTGAACGTGCAGGACCTGTACACACTGAGACCAGAAACCTCACTGCACATTGACTGAGATCCGATTCTAATAAAGGGTCTGATCGTTCCAGGTGACCCTGTACTGGGAATGTGTCGAGAAGACGGATGCTGTTTCCCGATACATTCGCATAATTAGCGTGGAGACAGAGAAGAGGGAGTGCAGGTGACCTTAAAAACAGCTGGAGCACTGATGCATTTGTGCACTGCTGTTCCTGTGAGGCTGCGTCACGCAGACAGGCTCTGGCACAAATTTATGTGGCCGCCAGCTCCTCTGGGGCGTCACAGCGGGCTGTGGAGGTCATGATCCAAAGTTACTGAATGGGCTTCTAACTTAGGTATGAAGCGACTTTAGTTCCACATGCCTGATTGTGAGGGAATGTATTTACATTTGGTTACTAGGTAGATGTTTTTGAACGGCGAGACAAATGAGACTTAAGTGTATGTCTGTAAAGGAGCCGAAGAAGGTACAAGAGCAGCTTGGCTGAGCTTCCACTGATTGGCCAGAAACAAGTCAAACTAGCTGTGGAACATAAGAGTAACATGAAATGAAACAATGCTTTATTAGCACAGGTACAATGGAATGCATTTTTCTGCCCATCCCATTTTGTTCTCCTATTTGTTCTCTCTCTCTCTCTCTCTTTCACATGCACAGACACACATGCACGCACGCGCGTGCACACACACACACACACACACACACACACACACACACCTATCTAAATGGGGACCTTCCATTCATTTCTATGGGACACCCTTAACCCCAACCCAGCCCTAACTTTAATTATAAGTGACCAACCAAAATACAGGACCTTTGGCATTTTCACTTTTTCGATTGCAGTCACAGATTTTTCTAAAATTGAGGTTATCCAAATGGGTACCCAAAAGCATGTCCCCTAAAAGTAAGGACGTAATGGTACAAGCAATGTAATGGTACAAAGTAGGGACATCCAGGACATTGTGATGGACACACACACTCACTATACTGCACAACTGAGGGAGAACATTCAGATTCTGAAGTAACAGTACTGTGCAGACAGCAATGGGACCTCTCTGTATAAACTAATCAATTAAACGGATTCAAATCAGCTCGATTCATGGAATATTTTTAACTTTGTTATTCCATTCAATAGATAGTCAAGCCCTTAGAGTAATATAATGAAAGTTTTGTTATCGGAGTAGATACGCTAGTTTCTGGCCGCTGGAGGAGGTCCCTGATCTCTAGGACGGAGATCATCTCGCGGAGAAACAGTTCGCTGCAGGTAATGTTCTCACTGTAATATTCCGCGTGAACACTAGAGGGCACCATTTATCAGGAAATCCTTGTTATATCATAATTTCGTTGAATATTTGATTACTCTGAATATGAACGATGTTATTCTGGCCAAATTTCTCACACTTAGTTTGATATCGTGGCAATAAGTACCTACATGAGTGCCTAATACTTTTCATCTCCAGAAAATCGGCGAAACGAGTTATGTGTTCAGATAACCCTTTCTGCACCCCACTGCAGTACTGAGGTGTTATTTTGGGTCTTCCTGTTAGCTTTAATGAGTCTGACCATTCTCCTGTGGCCTCCCTCATTAACAAGGTGTTTCCGGCCACAAATGCCATTGACTGGATGCGTTTTGTTCCTCACACTCTAGACACTGTAGTGCGTGAAAATCACAGGAAGGTGGCTGTTTCTGAGATGCTGGAACTTCCACATCAGGCACCAGCAGTCACAGCACGCCGCTTAGATCGGTCATATTGCCCGTTGTGATGTATGCAGTCAAACGGTTCTCCATTTGGAAGATCAGACTGCGTCAATGAGATGTTATGCATAATAAAGTGAGCACCGAGTCCATACTGAAGGCCGATGAGATGTAATTGATTTTGCATTTACAGAGGAAGTGAGTCTCTGTGATTATGGATGCAGCGCTGGATACATGGATGTCCTTCATGTAAATAAAATAAATTAAAAAATGTAAATTCCGCTTTGAAGTCAGCGCACATTATGACTTGTTAGAAGTTTTAGTTCTCTTAATCAGCGATCAGCGGAACTGGTACCCTATCGCCTCTGCATTGCGAATACAACCTAAATGTATTTGTTTTCCATATAAATATTATGCAATATATATTGTGTACATATGTATATGTAATGTTACTGTTCATATATATAGTAAAAAAGAAAGTTTTAAACTAGGGCTGTCAAAATTGACGCGTTAACGCGGATTAATCCAGCATCGTGATTAATCTGATTAAAAATATTAAC
>JAODKM010000032.1:19048328-19058483 GCA_026780845.1 Petrocephalus sullivani
GGGGCGCGGGGCACCCGAGGGGTGGGGGGGGGTGTTCTGGATGTTTTGATCTGCCTCATATAAACATATTAAACCTGAGTACCGTCCAGAGTGCTGCGTCGTGCCCGTGATCTCGCGTAAAGGACCCTCGTCACTGCCAGCAATGTCACTGCTGCCCGGCAGAGTCACTGCTATCCGCGGGAGCAGCTGCTGTCCTAGGTCCGCCATGCCATAAGAGCAGTTAGGGCCCCTGCTCTGGAGATGCTTGACCGATCCTGTTTTCGTAAGCAGCGCCCCGACTGTGAAAGGCGGATGTTCTCTTCAGGGGTTTCCGTGAGACGGTGGTTCTGTTTTGGTTTGGGGGGCCGCAGTGTGACACTTGCGGTGGCCCACAGGAAGTCTGCCCTCCGCGTCATGCCGGGCTGGGAGCGCTTGGTGCCACTTGTAAAAATCCGGCTGGAGGATTCTGGTTTCAAAGAGGCCCGAGTCGTCATGGAGACTGCAGTAGTTCCCAACAGGGAAATGGCACGGATCCTCCCTGTTGGGAACAGCCCCACACTCCGTTACCGTTACCACACCTGGCCCATCGAGTGTGTCTGACACACACACACACAGACACGCACACACACACTCACACTGCAGGAATTTGCAGAACATCTGGCTGTGAAGCAAAGTGCAGCGCGAGGGGAATTTTTTCCCAGAAGGAAGTGCTTAACACTCTCCGTGCTTCTGCCAATCTGGGGGCTATTTTTAGGTACAGCAGGGGTGATCAAAAGCATCCTTATGTATCTGCATTGAAGATGGCTTTGCAGGCAGGGAAGAAATGTGTGTTTTGTTTTGTGAAAGGCATGCAGTGTGCTCCCTATCACCCCCTAAAGTGCCACCATCGTTTGTCGTCTGAGTGTACTGGTTGAGATTTTGCCAGATGCTCTGGCGAGTCAGATGCACGAAGCTGTCTGAGGGTCCTACTCATGGGGCAGCGATGGCTCCTCGTGGCCGACTCCTTCCCCTCAGCGGACTGGGCCTCATCCTTTGCTTTCTTCTCTGGGTCCTCCTGATGCTGGCCTGGGACATCTTCAGGGATCCAACATCACAGACACCTGCACGGAGCTGCTGATGCAGAGCGTCCTGCTGAAGATCTCGGCCGGGAACATCCAGGAGCGCATCTTCTTCCTGTTCGACAATCTCCTGGTCTACTGCAAGAAGAAGAACCGGTAGGCACCTCGGCAGGTGCTCGGAAGTTTGGCGTTCAGCCCGGCGTTCGGTTCTCCGCAATGATGATGCAGCCAGAACTGTGGGAATCTTCTCCAGAGAAAAACCACAATATTCATGATCCCCTGTGCAGGCGTTTGAAAAACAGCAAGGCGGCTTCTGAGGGCCCGCGCTACCTCTTCCGAGGCCGGATAAACACGGAGGTGATGGAGGTGGAGAACGTGGACGATGGCACAGGTAAATATCTCTAAAGCATTCCTAGACCTGGGTGCAGGTTTGGGAGGGATGAACCTACCTTTTGGGCATGTCTCTGCTTTATGGCCTCAGCCTACTGGGATGGCCGCTGTTTTGGAGACATATAGAGAGATGGGGCCACACGGGAGCTGGCCCTAGCTGAAAGGTGATTGGCTCAATGAGTGCCTCCTCCCCTGTCACTCACCAATTTCAAAACATATCATTGGCTAATGATACAGTTGGCTCCTCTGTTTGAATGATGGCCCCTCTTATGCCCCAAACCTTAGAAAAATCCTAGAAGGTGCCTGAAATAGATAAATATAGGGAGTGGGAAGGATGGATGGCCGGTTTCCGAAATCCCCTTACCACACGCGCATAGAAGCCGGGACAAGGAATGCCCTTTGGCTCCTGGAAGTCTCATCCCACGGGGCCACTTTTGACAATGCAGGTTTGCTTTGCGGTTTGAAATGAGGCATCAGTTTGGATTGTGTTCTAGGCCCGATCTAGACCCTGATCATGCCAACAGTGCAGTGGAACTCTTATGGCCTTTACACGAAAACTGCTCCCATGAAGAGTTAGCAGACATGCAACATTTTTTGGGCTGAAACTGTCCATTTAAAGCTTTGTTTTTTTTAGTATGCAGATTTTCTCTAATTAAATTTTCTTATACAAAAAGGCCTCTAAAGTGGTAATACATTTTTATGAGTCTGTCCTGTACTTCCTAACATCCTGATTTTATTTGCATAATTAATCTCTGACAAAATACCTTTTTTTTTTACAAAAAAAAATGGCCTGTTTTGGTTTGTAGAATTAGTTCAACAGTCCACACCCCATGAAAATGCAGAAAGAGCTATTTTTATAACTCTTTAAGGAAAATATCCCAGTAAAATATTCCCGTAAGTGAGTTTGTCTGACGTTAGCGGTATAGTTCATTACCGTTTGCCCTTGACAATAGTTTAAGTTATATGTTATGCTTATATATCATTTATACATTGTTTTTCTATTGCTCTAATTAGAGACCCTAAGAAAGGAAATTCCTTATATAACAGGATTTTGGTTTTGAAGGCTCCCTCTCGGAGCAGGAAGTTTGAACTTGTCCCGATTCCTTCCCTCATCCACGAGACATTCTGGAGACTGTAGGTGTTCCTCTTCTTTATGAAGCCATGGAGCCGAGCGTCTCTGGCCTGGGGAGACGGAGCACCACAAGACCAAACTCCATGTGTTTGCTGCCCCGTGTGCGTCTGTCATTGCCGGGTGTTGTGATGTGCAGAATGAAATGCTCCATTCAATTAACAACGCAGAGTTACATTGTAAATAATCAGTTTTTGGCAGAAAAACTCCTAAGAATGTTGGCATGGTGTGACCCATGGGCTTCCCGTGAATATTTTTACTGGAGTGGTTCTGCTTGCTTGTTAATTTCTTCCAGTTTGGGTTTGGGGTTTGTCCATGACATGGACCTTCAGCCATGCATATTTGTCAGCCATTATTACTTAAATTAGTCAGTGGGACTTTCACTGCCTGAGCGTGTGAGTGTTTGGCCAGTCTGATGCATCAATAAAGTCGTCCGGGTGATTTAAACTCTGTACCAACTTCAGCATAAATGAATCCCCGGGTTATTTTCTGAAATACCCATATTTCTGTTATTAAATGATCATCTCCAGGTGTCATATTTGTGTAACTGAGACCTGCCTCAGGGTTTCTTTGGGTGTTTATTTACGTTCAGCAGAATTTAACAGCCATGACCATTAATCACGCTTCACAAAATCAGGTTTTGCTGGAAAAGTGGGTCAGGCGACGCTTCTCCTTCGGCCATCCAGCCGTGGGCTGCAGAAAGGTGGTGGGTCGTGTCCCCGTTCCCCAGGATAGAGCGGGATCTGTCAGTTAGGGTCATGGTCGGTAATGGCCGCAGAGAGGCGGTGGGTCGCGTCCCCGTTTCCCGGGACAGAGCGGGATCTGTCAGTTAGGGTCAGGGTCGGTAGTGGCCGCAGAGAGGCGGTGGGTCGCGTCCCTGTTTCCCAGGACAGGGCGGGATCTGTCAGTTAGGGTCAGGGTCGGTAATGGCTGCAGAGAGGTGGTGGGTCGTGTCCCCGTTCCCCGAGATAGAGCGGGATCTGTCAGTTAGGGTCATGGTCGGTAATGGCCGCAGAGAGGCGGTGGGTCGCGTCCCCGTTTCCCGGGACAGAGCGGGATCTGTCAGTTAGGGTCAGGGTCGGTAGTGGCCGCAGAGAGGCGGTGGGTCGCGTCCCTGTTTCCCAGGACAGGGCGGGATCTGTCAGTTAGGGTCAGGGTCGGTAATGGCTGCAGAGAGGTGGTGGGTCACGTCCCCATTCCCCGGGATAGAGCGGGATCTGTCAGTTAGGGTTAGGGTTGGTGCAGGCTGCAGAAAGTGGTGGGTCGCGTCCCCGTTCCCGATGCATGTCCTGCGGAGAGTGGTACCTGTCAGTATTCCTTCACATGGCCTTAGCTCCATGTGACATGCCTGAGTCTCAGTCTGCAGCCTGGTTAATCACACTTACCTGCCGTCCGTTAATTACGGAAATTGACACACCTTTTCCGCATGATCTCTGCAACTTCTTGTCACTCTTCACACTTATGGGGTCATCTGAGCAGCAGTGTGAAGTGGCAGTGTGTGAGTATGCGAGGAGGAGTGTGAGTGCACACCACAGCGTAAATCACTCCCCCCCCCCTTCCTGCTTTGTGCCACAGCCGACTACCACAGCAGCGGGAACATCGTCAGCAACGGCTGGAAGATCCACAACACCGCCAAGAACAAGTGGTTCGTCTGCATGGCCAAGACGCCGGAGGAGAAGAAGGAGTGGCTGGAGGCCATCATGAAGGAGAGGGAGAGGAGGAAAAGTGAGGACGCCGGCCGTAGACGCTCGCGATAAGCAGTTAGCCATGTTACAACAGAACATGCTAACTGGATACTCTGCACACTGATTCTGCTGGGATTACGCTCCTGGCTGCAGTAACGGCTGTCCGTAGAGTTCATGTGAGCTCATTGTGTGCTTAGTGGCTGGTGCTACACCTCAGTGCATACGCCCGTTCTTGCATGGCCAGAGTGATGCCTGCCTCTCAGATCATTCCAATCTTACCAGAATGTCATGTACAGCATCCTCCTGGGACGCCGTCTTTGACCCCCGCGACCTCTCCATGGGGTGTGGTTTGTATCTTCCCCAGGTCTGCGGTTGGGGATGGAGCAGGACACGTGGGTCATGGTGTCGGAGAAGGGTGAGAAGCTCTACAACCTGATGTGCTCCCAGGGTCACCTGATTAAAGACAGGAAGCGGAAGCTGACCACCTTCCCCAAGTGCTTCCTGGGCAGGTGGGTCGCCGTGGAGACTGCACCTGTCAGAGGTCACGCTGCTCTGTCTCACAAACACCTCTGGGGCGTCGAATGTGAATTGGTCATTTTGTGTTTTTGCTTCCTTCTCTGCTTGTTTGTTGTTCCTGTTTCAGGCCACTGTTAAAATGGCTCGAATGAACTTTTCACTGTTATTTTTAAATGTGTTTTCTATTCACAATACATAAAAAACGTATTTGGTTAGACTTTTAGGACTTTAAGGTGGTTTAAAATTCAAATGCCTACAGATGGTCTGGATGTGGCCACCCAGCTATGCTCTGATGTCAGAAGCAGTTACATAGCAGTAGTCTGGGTCGCAAACCCACAAACTGCAAGGCAGCAGGAATTCGGCCTTTAGCCAGCCCTGTGTCAGCATTCCCATCAGGGGAGGCGTGTTTGTGATTCCGCTTTCCATCTGAGTGCTGTCAGCCGGGAATTCCCCCCCCCATATAAAGAAGGGCTTCAGCTATGTCAGCAGAGTGATTTTGGGGAGGTTGCCCCAAAGCTGTCTTAAGCAGCAAGTTCAGAGTTTCATTGGCTCTGCAGGTCAGGGGACTATGCTGGTGTCCATAAGGTTGTTGGTTCAAATCCCTTGGCTGTCAGTGTAAGGATTGGGGGCAGTTAGGACGGCACTTTTTCTGGCTGGACAGTACAAGATAAAGAATGAGGTGTCAGCCGGATGGATTACGAGACGTGAAGGCTGAGGACATCCCAGTGAAACACGGTTGCTGAGATGGGAACAGTGCGGCAGAATGGTTCCGCTCCACGTTTCCCTGATTAAAAACACACAGCCATGGGGTCTCCTAGCTTCCCCAGCGTCTGCGGTGAGGCCTGTTTCTGAGGCTTCGTTACACACTTCTGGCTCATTAGCCATCTCTTGTTCTCCTGCTGTCCCACCTGGATTTCTAAAAAAAAAAGAAAAGAAAAATCTGTACGTTTTGGATCAAAGCACCTTCTAAATAAATAACATGTAATGCTGCTGCTGATGCTCATCACAGGCTGACTTGCTGGCTTTAGGGAGCGTCCGCGTCTGAGCCTGGGGGCACGCTTTGGGAATGTGCTGTAGGGGGTGTTGTGGGGCATGCTGTCCATCCGCGGTTACCGCAGGAAACGCCCGCGCTCTTCTCCTCCACATACCTGTTCTGCCTCACCCGCCGTTGCGTAAGTGACCCCTGCCTGGCCGGTGACCATGGGAGATCCTTCTGCAGGAAGTTCTCCCTCGGCTGTGCTTTCCCTGAGCTGCGAGCCCAGCTGAGGGGGCGGGAGTGAAGGGGAGGAGCCCACCGAGTGCGGGGGCCCGAGCCGGGGTGGGATGGCAACTATAGATTGTCCGAAAATAGGGGAACAGAAAGAGGCCCCTGCTGCCCTGCATATAGCCCGGAGTATTTGTTTTGGCTCAGGGGATGCTGCTTCTGGCCTTCCTGATTTAAAGAGGTCCCGCGAGGGTCACCAGACCCCAAAACGCGGTGACACGGCTCAGAGCTGGAGTCCCAAAGCCCCTCCGCTGCCATCCAGTCCCGATGTGGCCCTTTGACGTGCTTGTTGTAGTCCTGGTGACAGTCACCTGACCTCAGTACCCCCCCCCCCACTCCCTGCCCAGTGAGTTTGTATCCTGGCTGATGGAGGTTGGGGAGACGGATAACCTGGAGGAAGGCGTCCACCTGGGTCAGGCCCTGCTAGAGAACGGGATCATCCACCATGGTGAGCTATCACTGTCTGTCCATCTGTATGACTGCCGTCTCTCCATTGCCTGCCCCCCTGTCTGTCCCTCATCTCCCCATCATCTTCCCCCTGTCTCCTCATCGTCTGCCCCCCTGTCTGCCCTAATCTCTTTGGGGCAGATTTGATTCATCCAGTAGCCTGTTTAGCTTGGGGTCCCGCCTCCCCCACAGGATTGGCGGGGGGACAGTGTTTGGTTTAGGGACATTCATTCATCTTGAGAAATGGGATGGTGTAGATGTGGCTCATCATGCATCTTGAGCGCCCCCTACCGCCTGGGCGCTTAAGGACACCTTAGTGGGCCTCCATCTCTCTGCACTGTGAGGCCCATCCCAGAAAACATGCTGCCTCTTGCCCCTCAGTTACAGACAAGCACCAGTTTAAGGCCGAGCCCCTGCTGTACCGCTTCCGTTACGACGACGGGACGTACCACCCCCGCAGCGACATGCAGGACGTCATCTCCAAGGTGACGGCCAGCCGCCGTTACCCGCCCTCGAAGCATTTTTAACCAGTGCATTTGGTTATGGGGGGGCAGGGGGGACTTTCTGACGAGTGTGTATCTGGTCCCACAGGGCGTCAGGCTCTTCTGCCGGCTGCATAGTTTATTCACGCCGGTGATCAGGTAAGGCACGGCTCTGCACCCCCGCCTCATTAAGCACCTCGTTAGCATCGCCTGCCCTCCGGGCTTCCTCTTCCTGTGTGCTATAAATAGCTGCAGAAGTTAGTATCCCAATTCAGAATTACTTAGTCCTGGGAATGTCATCTAGGGGCCGTTCCAGGCTGGCCCAGTAAGGCCTCGGAACTTGGAGGAACTGAGGAACTCGCCTTATTCTCTGCTCTGTCGGGGACCCTGTGGTGCCAGAGTAGAGGCTAGACAGCAGCCGGGAGTCAAAGTAACACATCTGTGAAGCATTCATTTATAAATCACCACCATTTATAAAATGACACAGGACGGCTTGCGAGAATCGACCCTAATTTATCTCACTGTCAGTGTTTGTAGCACATTAAGACGGCGACCTTCATCAGAAAATGGACGGATCTTGTCATGCTTCTTGGCACGTCTTAGTTGCGGTTGATGGAGAGACCCTGCATCAGGCCAGCATTAATTACGAGTGGTACTCTCCAGTGCTTTCAGCTCATTGGCTTGCGTTCCTTTGAAATCAGCTTGTTTTCCTCGTCGCCGTGGCCGGAGTATTTTCATGAGAGGACGTCACATGGCTGAGCTGAGAGTTTCGTCAGGCTTAATGCGCCGCGCCTGGTCCAGGGTGTGTGTCACTTTGGGAATAGCAGCGATCCCTGGAGGATTGGCAGACATCACTCTGCCCTCCCAGGGATTCACACACAGCTATACACTGCGTTAAAGGGGCTTTTTGGTGGTATGCATGAACGTGAATATTCCGGATTTCTTTATATGTAGAGATGTTGAGGACTGTCCTAATCCGCCATGTGGTCATTTTATGACCTCTGCATCACTTTACTTGCAATTTGGATGTTCCATTTATGCTGTAGGGGTGTCTCAGCGGGGTTCAGTTGGTAGCACCAACCTAAGATCACCATAAGATTATAGATATACTTGATTTGCCATTTTTTGCGCAGTCATTTTTTCTGGCACACCTGGAGCAGTTGGGGTCAAGGGCCTAGAAGTCGATTACTGTACAGGATACTGGGATTTGAACCCACAACCTTCCGGGCGGTGACCTTCCGTCTGCTGTGTCTCCTCAGGGACAAAGACTACCACCTGAGGACATACAAATCAGTGGTGATGGCCAACAAGCTCATAGACTGGCTTGTCGCGCAGGTAAGGCTCCCGGTTTGCGGCACTGCTCGCAGCGCTGGATGTTAAAACCGGTCCTGCCTGCGTGTAAAACGCTCCTAAGGAAGTGGAAAAGATGAACGGGGCAGAGGGGAAGTGCTGTTTTCCAAGCGGGCCGCCCGCTTCCAGAATGCGGGGGAGGAAACAGCCTGAAACAATAAGCCAAACACCATTTTGAAATGTGACTGCGTACACGGCCAATCGAGGCCGAAATTTACCTCCGCTGAGAATGCCGGAGTATTAATGAGCTCAGCTCACGGCTTTCGGGGTCTAAAAATCTCCTCTGTGTGGTTGACCGGCAGCCATGGTGTGTGTCGTTCTCCATCCCCTCGTGACAGTGGCCTGTCTGCTCTGCTGTCCTTTTCCAGGGAGACTGCCGGACCCGAGAGGAAGCCTTGATCTTGGGGCTGGAGCTTTGTGACAATGGATTCATGCACCACGGTAGGACATTAGCATTGGCACGTTAGCATTGCGCGTTAGCGTGCTGATTACTATTAACAACGCATTCTGGGGCTGAGCTGTTTTTGGTGTGTTTTGTGGGAAACTCTCCATGACTGATGTCACCCTGGGGGGATTCGTGGCACCTCTGTTCATTTGCGCACGCCCCGAATGCCCAAGAAAATGAGAGCCAGGTCTCAAATAGCCTACGAGCGATGGCTGTCATCGTCACACTCAATCGTGGCAGTGCTCTCTCTTCTTAATGGCCGCCTTGGCTCATTGGTCTCACGCGGCGTTCGTGTCTGACGTAATCAAGACCGACTTTTCACCGTTCGGTTCTGTTCCCAGGAAATTGCTAAAATGTGTGCGGGGTGTGGTAACTGTTGCGATTTAGTGTGCTAAATCTTTGACATATACTTTCAGTGCTCATTCGACTTGTCTGGTACTTACAGTGACTACATGTCACCAGTTAAATAAAACATAACCTTTTGGGAAATTACCCCAGAGACGACTGGAGTGTTTTATGACAGGGAGTCCATCGCATCCCTTCTGGGCATCTTAGCATGTCAGTGCAGTGAAGAATCGCCGGTGTCCCGCGTTTGATGCCCAGGCTGAGAACATTTACTCTCCCATTTATCAATTTAAGCTCTCATTGTGCCCGCAAAAGGGACGTGATTGGATGCAAGTGGAAATCAATCTTGGATCTCAGTGGGGAGGGGCTTACTATCAATGTCGTTTCCACAGTGTTGGAAAAGAGCGAGTTCAAGGACGAGCCCCTTCTGTTCCGGTTCTTTGCCGACGAGGAGATGGAGGGCTCCAACACCAAGCACAAGCCCATGAAACATGACCTGAAGGTGGTGGAGAACGTCATCGCCAAGTCCCTGCTGGTGAGAGCCGCTGGCCTGCTTTGCATGGGATGGTGGTGTAGTCAGAGTCAACACAATTATATCATTGTGGGGACTCTCTATTTATTTCCATGGGGAAAACTCTAATCACAACATGACACCCTTAGCCCCTACCCAGCCCTAACCTTAACCATAAGTAACCAAACAAAATGAGACTTTAGGCATTTTTAGTTTCTTGATTGCATTCAGAGATTTTTGTGGGGACCTGAAAAATGGTCCCCACAATGTCAAAATAACAAAACATCAAACGTCAAAATAGTAATTCCCGTGGGTGCCAAGTCCTGACATTCTGACCCCTGCCAGATCCGGCCCAGTGACGCTGGCTACGGCTTCACCCTGGAGGACCGGAACCAGGTCCCGATCGTCAAGTCTGTGGAGAAAGGGTCCAGTGCAGAGGTGAGCCCAGTGAGCCTGATACAGGCTTTCGAACCCACATCAGCCCTGGGGTGGGGGGAGCTGCTTGGGTCAGGCTGGTTCTGATGCAAACTGGCTCCCACTCTGTCAACCTGGGC
>JAODKM010000032.1:19088706-19099847 GCA_026780845.1 Petrocephalus sullivani
TCCTCGTGTCTCAGCCCACATCAGCCCACGTGTCCTCGTGTCTCACCCCACATCAGCCCACGTGTCCTCGTGTCTCAGCCCACATCAGCCCACGTGTCCTCGTGTCTCACCCCACATCAGCCCACGTGTCCTCGTGTCTCACCCCACATCAGCCCACGTGTCCTTGTGTCTCACCCCACATCACCCCACATGTGTAGTGACTTGACTGGGAGATTTTTGTTTTGATTGGTATAAGAACTTTTGCTTTGTAATTTAATTCAAACACAAAGCTGGATCGCTGCTGTTATCAAGCTTCAAGGGAGGGGGTGCCGAAGAGCACTGTTATCAGCCCAGCCTCTCTGCATGCCAGGGCTCTGGGGAAGCCGCTGGTACATCATCATTATTTATATAAATATGTTTAGGGTAAATTTACTGGATGTTGTTTTTCTGAAAATGAGCTGCAGACTGCTGAGCCCCAGGGTCTAGTCGGGAAGGGGGGGGAGGCTTTATTTATGCATTTGCGTGACTAAATCCAATCACCGGAATGAATGGAAATCAGACCCGGTGCCTGATTTCTTCCTTGATTTGATTTCTGTCAGCAAAATGTTTTGGGGGATGGATGTGTGAGGGAAGAGTGACTTTATCTGCTAATTTGCCAGATGGAGAGCGGGGGGCGTGGTGGGTGAGCGTTTTAAGCTGCCTTTCGAGTTTCTCTCTGTCTCTGGGAGTGCAGGCACCTCAAAAACACCTTTCTGTGCGCTAATGACACAGATGGGAAACGGGGTTGGAATGCAAAGCGTCTGGCTTGTATGCACTCCCACGTTCCCCCTGTGTGTGTGTGTGGTTCCCCTTCCTTTCACAGGCTGTTCCAAAGGCTGTGACCGCCATCTATTCCTACCAACGGTGGGAGGGGCAGTGCTTAATGTAGCGAGGCTGCTTTTGTTCTTCTCTGGAACCCCCCACCTGCCGATCTGTTTCGCGCCCCAGCCCGGTCCGACCCAGCTGTCAGACAGGATCAGCACCACCATAGATGTGCAACAGCGACTGACATTTAGAGCAGAGATTATGTTTGTCCAGGAAATGTGTGAGATTTATACTGCTGTGGCATGTGTCTGTATGTACCTGTCCCGCCTGTCTGTATGTACCTGCCATGGGTGTCTGTATGTACCTGTCCCACTTGTCTGTATGTACCTGTCCCGCCTGTCTGTATGTACCTGTCCCGCCTGTCTGTATGTACCTGCCATGGGTGTCTGTATGTACCTGTCCCGCCTGTCTGTATGTACCTGCCATGGGTGTCTGTATGTACCTGCCATGGGTGTCTGTATGTACCTGCCATGGGTGTCTGTATGTACCTGTCCCGCCTGTCTGCGTGTGCCTGCCATGGGTGTCTGTATGTACCTGTCCCGCCTGTCTGCATGTGCCTTTCATGGGTGTCCTTGTGTACCTGTCATGCCTGTCTGCATGTGCTTGTCATGGGTGTCCCTGTGTACCTGTTATGCCTGATTGTGTGTGCTTGTCATGGGTGTCCATGTGTACCTGTCATGCCTGTATGCATGTCCCTGTCATGGGTGTCTGCGTGTACCTGTCAGCACATTATCCTGATAAAAGGCAGCCTGACCGTTTCTAGAAAAATAAGTCCTGAGCTGCTGAAATTGTTCTCTGGAGATGATTAATTGTACAAGGTACATGCAGCTCGTCTCTGCGACTTAAAATATATGCCAGTTTCTCCAGTCAGCATTTACAGTAAACAGACCAGTTCCTCCGTGACGGCGGCCAAGGCCAGTCTCGTCAGTCAGGGCCCTGAGAAATATGGCGACGCGTCCAAAATGCAGAATAGGACCGCCATATGTTTCTGAGGAGGGCTGAATGGCGATGCATCTCCCGGACGACATTGCAGTGTCAGTGACGTCCTTGTGACACAGCACACATGCCGCTGCTGTAATTTTCTGCGCACCTTTGAGGTATAATGACCCGTCCTGTCACAGAGCCAGGAATATGCTGTCCTGACAGCTTGTGACAGGACACCATTTCCGCCCAGGACCGGCAGTTTGCGCAAAAGAATGTTTATGCGCATCGGTGACGTTCTAAACCCTTTACCTTCTTACCAGGGAGCGAGAGTCCAGAACTCAGCCAAGAACCTGGGCGTGCGGGATCGGACCCCATCGTCGGTGCCCAGGTGATGTGGAGCTCATCAGTCTGCCATTACAGCAGTTTACCTGCTTTTTAATGAGATGTTGATCCCTGATCATTGTGCAGAGTGTGGGAGCCAGGATGGAGCAGGCGTGCACACACATTCCGCACCTCGGCAGACTCCCCTCGTCACTGCATTCACTGTCCTTCCCCTCACTGCCTCCTCTTCCCCGTCTCACTGCACTCCCACACCTGAAATGAAACGCCATTTGCACAAATACGAAACCAGGTACAGGAGAATGTGCAGAGTCATTTGTCCAAACACTCTGTCTGGGATGGATTCAAACCAGCGTCCATCCAAACACAGGCCCAGACACTTAACCCCCCCCCCCCCAAACAAGGAGCCACACATGCCCCCCTTTAGGGTAGTTCATATGTACTGAAGTGTCGAACAATATGGGCTCGACCTGCTTGACCCCAAGCAGAGTGGCAGAAATAGCAAAGGCAGAGACTGACTGCCTGCTGACCTTAGGCTGTTAGTCTTATTGGGAACCACTTAGCAACACTGACAAACACAATTAGGTCAAGCGGATAGTTATTTAAGGTTCAGTAGCAAGACAGATCATTTAATTAAGCTTCTCGGCGATAACTGGAGTGACCTGAACACAATCTGCAGGAGGGTTTCTGACCTCAGCTGGCAGAGAGGCACTGTAGCAGAAAACGAGGGGAATTAAAATACTGTTAAAGTTTGATGTTCGAGTGTGACCCCATATGACGCAAGGGGAAGAATGTTAACTTTGGTGCATGAAGATAATGTGCAAAATGTGTAACGTGACCAGAGGATCTGTTGTTCAGATGGCATGTACCCACGATTGCGGCCTTGTGTTTGGCCGACACACTCAAGCGAGCCCAATCAGATCAGCTCTTCATTAATGGCATAGAGAGCCGGTTCTGTTTCGACCGCTGGCCGGTCCGGTTAAGGGATCAGCGGCACTGATTACGGGACTTGCTGCCCGGCTCTGCTCCCAAGGGGGTGGGCTCTGACGTCTCTGTGTGACTCTCCTCCCCAGGTTGTACAAGCTGTGCCAGCCTCCGCCCCCGGACGGCGAGCCGTGAGGTCACAGGACCAGGCCACAGCACCGACGGCCCGGGCAGCAGACGGGCCGGCACCGGGCCTGGGCCGCAGGCCTCATCACCACGATGGCTCGCTGGGTCCCTCCCTTGTACATAGTACATGCGTGTAACTCTGTAGCACCTTTATTTTGTGTGTGTGTGTGTGTGTGTGTTCCTTTGCTGTTCTCTTACATTACATCTCATTTTAATTTTCAGTAACCTGATATTAAAAGAACTAATCTAAAGAAGGACCTTGAGGATTTTCTGCATGGTTTTAACAATCAGCTCGTTCTGGAGTGAGTCGATGAAGGAGTTTGCTGTAAATAACTGCTCTGGGCAAGAATGCACACCTTTTTTACACGCATTTCCTGTAACAGTACTCAACAGTACTTTGGCGTCCTGGTTCATGTGGTATCTGTTTATGTGATAATGGGGATGTACTGGTGCCCCCTACTGGTAAACAGATGGAAGTTTGTGGTCGTCCCACTGTTGGATTAGTGCAGTGCAGTGTTTCTCAATCCGGTCGTCAAGGATGCCAAGACAGTCCATGTTTTTGCTCCTGGTCTTGTTATCAAAGGAGCAAAAATGTGAACTAAGTGAACTAACTGGTAGGAAGCTGGGAGGGAACAAATATGTAGACCATCTGGGGGGTCCCAAGGACTGGGTTTGGTTTTTTATTTATAGCACCAGACCGGACAAGAAGACAATCTTACAGCTGACATGATCTTCTAGGCAGTAACAGTATCGGGGCACTGCAGACCGGTGATGTAGTAATGTACCCCCGGTGATGTCCCCAAAACCCCCATGCCATGCCTCAGTGTCCCTGTCCCCAATACCCCCATGCCATGCCTCAGTGTCCCTATTCCCAATACCCCCATGGTATACTGCAATGTCCCTGTCCCCAATACCCCCATGACATGCTGCAGTGTCCCTGTCCCCAATACCCCCATGACATGCTGCAGTGTCCCTGTCCCCATAACCCCCATGACATGCTGCAGTGTCCCTGTCCCCAGACCCAGTGTCCCAGTGACCCCATGACATGCCACAAAACACGACCAACCTGTCCTGCTCTTTGTGAGAGTCACTCAGTGTGCTAAGATCCTCATATATAAATAGAGACAGATTATATACCTACGTGCATATATAATATATACAGACATATATAGTAGTATATATAAATAATGTATATACACAGTATATACATACAGTACTCAGGATGAAATGTTTTATTTTCATTAAAAAATACTTGCTAATCAGTTGTATCCATTTCTTTATAGATTATTGTATGACTATGCAAATATAAATAAAAAGCTACATTAACTGCCCTGGTAAATCTTCAGTCCTGATAGGCAGTCATAGTGTTTCAGACGTATACAATTTTAAATGTCTTACTGTAAATCTAAAGTTCTCTTACTTTAACCTGGAAAACGTAAATGCAAAGAGATGTAAAGAAGACTGTAAACTGGAGTGATTTGTGAAGATGACAGTAACTTATTTACTCTGGTAAACTGACCCGATGCTCCTCCTTGCTGTCATTAAACAAATGCTTGACTTGAACCTAAGCATTAGCCACTAATCTACGATGTTACTGTAGCTATTAATTTCTATTAAACATTTTAAAAGTGCACTGATCCTGGTTTTTCTTCTTCCGCGTGCCAGTTATAATTTTCGCTCTATATTTTATTTGTGATTTATTAAAAGAATCAAGGGGCCTTTTCTGCAAAGTAATTCAGGACTGTGGCACCTTAATGGGAATGCAAGTGGCCTTGCATGTGGTCTGTTTATTTCTCCAGGCAGTAAATCTATTTTGGTCTGGATCAGATAGTTCATTGATTACCAACGGATGTCTTTATCTGAATCCTGCCTCGATGCTCGCTCCCGCAGTGCTCACTGCCGCACCTGAAGAGGGCGCCCTTCTCCCTGTCTACCCTGCATTCTGGTTGACCTCCCAACCTGGTGCTGATGTTCACCCAGGAGTGCTGCTTGGCTCTGTGGTTTGAGATGCTGTCTCTGTGATTGGCAGGTCACGGGTTCAAATCTAATTTCTCTGGGGACTATCTGATCCTGCATTCTCCAAAAAAAAAAAAGTTAGCTGCTTTGGATGAAAGCTAAATAAAAGTGTCTGTTGAATACTGATGCGGCCTTTCTGAGCGATAAAGGGCTCACTGTGGTTTCAAATGGTAGGTAACTCTGGTCCAGGATGACTGACAGTGGAGTATTTATACAGAGAATCTTACATAAAGGAGGAACCGAGGTGTTCAGGACAGTCTCTGACAGAGAATCATGACTGCATAGTGGTACCAGTCGTTAGTGGCTCAGAAGACCCTCTTAAAAAAATGGCATGGGAACAACCCTTCTGATTGCATGTGGAACACAACCACACTCCCTGCTGGCCTTCATTTCCAGTTTTCACATAAAAAAATGACTGTTATATTTATCAATAATTGCCAATTTCCACACCAGCATCCCACCCAAGTGACCCTACCTGTGCCTGGCAATGTGCTGCGTATTGTACCTCCCTAGCCCCCCCCCAAAAAAAACAACCATTTAAACAGCAGCATGCTGTAAGCTTCTGTACCATTTGACGTCGTGTGTTTTCAGAGGTGGGTAGGCTGGCTCTTTAAGGCTACCCAGTGATATACGCCTCCTAGGGCAAAGGATTGGCACATTACTTCTGGCACCGGGCTTTTCTGTGCGCGTGTTTTATCAATAGTAATATACCAGGCCAGTATGTCGTCATTACGTACATAACCTTTGCTTATGAAAGCTGCAGTAATGCACGCAGCTGCTGCAATGAGTAAGGTATAACAGCTGTTAGAGTTATATCTGGCGGCGTGTAAAAGGCCGACTTTGGTGTACGGCTGCTAGAATCAGTAAGAAACAATCCAGACAGAACAGTTTGTTTCAGGGAATATCCTGATCAACAGAGGAGAATGATTTTTTATATATCGCATGGTAAAAGTGGCAGTAATACACCTGTTTGCCTGTGTTCGGATATGTACTATATTTGGACATATTCCCGACATTTTTGCAGTATAAAGAGAGAGAGGATACTCAGTCTCCCCAGACAGACAAAATGTCAGTGAGCTGCCCTGTTACAAATGGACACTCTCAGTTAATAATGCAGTTTTTTGTAGTTTCTTTTTTTGTGTGAAATTCGTAATTTATGTAATTTATTAAGTATCTTTGAAATTTTATTTTTGAATAATGAGTATTACCCTGCGAACTTGGATAGGATATGCGGTAACAGAAAAGTAATGGATGGATGGATGGAATATTATATTAGAAGACTTAATTTTAAGATGCTGTCGTTGGCAGGGAAAATATGATGCACATACGACCGATATCCGTTTTCGGTGCGCGACTGGCGACGATAAATCACCCTTACCGACACAAAATAATTAAACTCCGCAATTGACTTATACTTAAATAACCTAATAAGGTTAAAGAAGAATCAGAGCAAAGTACGATAACGAAGAGGTGAGTGAAATAATGCTTGCGTTAAAGTTTTACAGATGGGGAGGGTCCCGGACCGGAGATAATTAGGGACCAAAGCGGAGCCAATCAGACACGCGTCCGTCAGTCCGCGCGCAGGTACCGAGCCGGAGAGCCGGGGAGCCCGAGCCGATCGCGCTGACAGTACGGCCACCGCCGCCGGCTTCGCAGGCGCTGCGCTCCGCCCCGGCTCCGCTTCCGCCCGGCTTCTTACCGGGGCTCCCCGGCACAGACACGGCTTGTCAGATCGCCTCCCTTCTCCTTTTCTCCTGCACTAAGCAGAAATACACCCATGATTTTTTTGGGGGGGATTTGTAACGTTCTCACGTTTTAAGCGCCTGCAGCCTTGATCCTCATGGCGTCTCCGCACCAGTCGCGGATTCAGTTTTACCTGGAGAAAAACCGGATCGGACCGCTGTTTGAGGTGAGACCGAGGAATGGGGCGGTTTCTCGAGGTTTGCGGGGCGTTTCGGGGGCTCTGCGGGACCTGTCGGTGGGTGATGGGGACGGGGAACACGCCTAGCGTTTACTGGAGGGGATCCGTCTCTTTGGGAACGAGATCCTGCTCGATCTGTGGAAGTGTTAACTTCAGCGCAGCATCGGGCACCTCACCGGCAGTCGATGTCCTGTAGATGCGCCCGTCCGTGGGAACTGCCACGCTGTCACCGCACCTTTTAAACGCATGTCGCTTGACGTGGTGCGGCTGATCCGCTGAGCCCTCCGCCCATGTGCGCACACCTGTTTGGGGAGGAAGCGCTTGAAAAGTGCGGTGATCGGCTGCACTGTGCTCTTAACTGCGAGTTTTACAGAATCTCTCCGGAGTGTGTTATACAGTGTAAAACCATTAGTCCACTGTTTCACACTGTATACTGTTATTGCACTATCACACTGTATAATACTATTATTGCACTGTATCACGCTGTATAATACTATTATTGCACTGTTTCACACTGTATAATACTAATATTGCACTGTTTCACACTGTGTAATACTGTTATTGCACTGTTTCACACTGTGTAATACTATTGTTGCACTGTATCACACTGTATAATACTGTAATTGCCCTGTATAATGCTATTATTGCACCGTATCACACTGTATAATACTAGTATTGCACTGTTTCACACTGTGTAATACTGTTATTGCACCGTTTCACACTGTAAAATACTATTATTGCACCGTATCCCACTGTATAATACTAGTATTGCACTGTTTCACACTGTGTAATACTATTATTGCACCGTATCACACTTACCCAGCCATTATCCAGGCGCTACTGTTACTAAAAGTGCTTCTTCTCGACCACCGGGTCGGTCTAGCTGAAGGTCCAAGCGTCTGCTGAAAGGGCATTTTGGCAATGAGCCACCAGCCCAGTGCTATCTAGCACAGTAACTTCAGGGGGGGTAAACAGTCTTTATACAAATCTGCTGTTTTTGCAATGAATGGATGTTATTAATTCAGGAATTTCGCAGTACCTCGCTCAAGGAGTCCTTCCCATATTGTAGACTAGAGCTGGATATCGAGGACCGGGCCGCGCTCTTTCCGTTTCATACAGCCGTGATTCCGGGTGTCCATCTGCTCAGATCTGCAGCTCTGACTCCACGTCCTGGCTTCATACTCAAGGCTGGCTGTTATGACCGGACAGGGAGCAACATTGCATCTGTTACTGAGAGCTGGGCCGGCTTTGAGAGGATCTGAAGTTACACCCTCGGCGATGGGCCCCCATACTCTGGCATACTCTGCTCATGCTGAGCAGAGGAGGGGAGTACAGCTTACTCAGCGGACTGTCCGGCTGAGCCATGCTTTCGCAGCCTAAAGGCTTTAATTGAGGTGTAATTTGTAAGGGCTGGTCTTTCACAGACGCGGGTGACCCTGCCAGCTGCTCTCCTGGGAGCTCCTGGGAAATGGCCTCTGTCCCAGTGCATATTCCTGTTACCGTCTTCACCTCCTTTTCTGTTGTAATCGGGGTCCCCAGAGCAGGGGGTTGTTGACTTATGAGCGACAAGTGTAGAAAACTCGTACAGTGCAATGCAGGCATATCATGCACAACTATCAGCGAATAAATGGTGCGGCGTGTTGCTGTGCCGGTGATCAGAAGGTTGCTGGTTCGAATCCTGCACTGTCAGAAACAGAGTAGAAATTTGCACTCCTGCTTGTCCCTGGGGCTGTACCCTCAAGGGTCTGCCAAATGCACCCTAACTGTAGGTAAAGGTACTTTTTAGTCTAATTTAAGGTATATAAATGGACTCTGGATCATCCCCAAGGTATGAACAACATTAATGTACCCCCAATGGTACAAAAATGTTCCTCATAGTCTATTTCTGTACCTTAAAAGGTACATTTACCTACAGCTAGGGTACAATTGGCAGACCCTTGAGGGTACAGCCCCAGGGACATGCAAATGTGTTACAAGTTTGTTTTTTCTTTTTCTGACAGTGTGGGGGGGGTCGGTAGATTGATCTCACTGCTGGTTTCCTGAGTGAGCCTCTTAAGCATCATTTGCTCCGGGATCTGGCTGAAAAAAAATTCAAAAGTGTGGCCTTGGGTAAAAGGGGTACTTATTACGTAACGTTACAGGTGAGTGTTTTCCTTAAAACCTGTCCGCAGTGTGAAGTTTTTACCATGCCAGATGTGGCAGAATGAGGTTTCCCTACAGCACACGCAAGGATTAATGTGCATGTGGCAGAGACAGGCAGCTGACCGGTCGCAAAACGTAGCCACTGTTCCTGAGAGCCGCTACCGTGTCTGTGTGCATCTGGGAAACGCCTCTCCCGGGCCGGACTCTTAGTCCTTCAGTGCTCGACATCCTCGGGGGGCTGAACACTCGCTGCACAGGGTCTCCTCCCGAACCACGCAGGGGCCGTGGCTTCCTCGCTCTTTGTGAATCTGGATCTGAGGCGTGAGTGGACTCGGGCTGGCTTTAAATCCCAGCTTGTGACGGCGAGCAGGCCTGTCTGTTCTGACATCAACCTGAGGCATCAGTCTCATCAGCTGACTGTCACCTGTCCCCTGTGGGGTGACTCACATTAAGGCACCTGGAAGGGAGACCCCGGCAGGCAGTGTTAAGGGTGGCCGTACCTCTGTCCCCGTGCTGCTCTGGGCCTCGTCCGTGGCTCGCCTGCTGTCGTTCTCTGCACTCTCTTGAGGCTCCCTCCAGCTTCATCATGCATGGTCTTCCTCTGTCCTGCCACATGCCCTCCACGCTCCAATGCAGTGAGGTCTCCACCAGGGTCTCCACCATGTAGACTCATGTACAGCCGTGCGTATTGATTTTAGCCAGTTCAGTTTATTTTTATATAGCGCCTTTCACAGCAGAGTGGCTCCAAGTCAGAGTGTAGCCCCCCCCCCACCCCCGTTATTACATCATGTATACAGTACGGCGGATAAAACAGAAAAAAAAAAACAGAATATCAAAAAAGCTGAGGAACCGAAGGCTCCCGAGGTGGAAGAAAGACTAATGATGCTTGGAGTATGTTTTTGTTTTTACGTCCAGTCTCTGCGCGGTTCCGCCTGCGTGCTGCAGCAGTAAATGCGCGTCAGAGCGGTGTGCATTCTCCTGGGAATTCAGTCGTTAATTATATTGCTCATGCAGCAATTAAACCTGGAAGGTGTGGAATTCCTTCTGTCTGTGAGAGGGAGGGAAATCGTGCGTATTCGCTGGCCCTTGACTGTGAAAAGCTGGTCTTGGACATCGCTTGGATATGGGGGGTGGGGCGTGTCCATGTTTCCCGGGAGGGCTGTTAGGTGACAGTCCTTGCAAGACTTTTCCATAACTGATTGTCTACAGCCGAAGCTGAGCTGCAGGACCTTCAGGTACCTGGTGGACCTTGCGGACCTGCACCAGTAGACCCCGAAAAAGCCACTCGGGGCCGTCAGTGGCTGAAAGGAGAGAAACTGCAGGCTGGTCAGTCGATGAACTTTCTGAACGAGTGACTTCCCCGACACCAGCGTCAACAAGCTGTCAGCGAGCGAGACGGACGGCGACCTGCATTTCTGTGGAAGTCGCTGGAATAACCTTGTGTCGTTGTGAGGAATTGTAGCGTTGATGTAAAGTCGCCTCCATCCAGCTTTTATCAGTGTGACTTTGCATTGTGCCAAAGTCCATCAGCTTTTAAAGTGAAGGGTGTGAAAGAGTGTCCTGCGATGTGTGGGAGGGCATCTGCACTGTGTCAGAGGGCCCTGCACTGTGTGGTAGGGTGTCTGCACTGTGTCAGAGGGCCCTGCGCTGTGTGGTAAGGTGTCTGCACTGTGTCAGAGTGCCCTGCGCTGTGTGGTAGGGTGTCTGCACTGTGTCAGAGGGCCCTGCGATGTGTGGTAGGGTGTCTGCACTGTGTCAGAGGGCCCTGAGATGTGTGGGAGGGCATCTGCACTGTGTCAGAGGGCCCTGCACTGTGTGGTAGGGTGTCTGCACTGTGTCAGAGGGC